>JAVJIF010009322.1:167500-173995 GCA_038442645.1 Agave tequilana | reverse complement strand
TTAAAGGCGGAGTAGGAGAAGAATCGTAAAATTCTAGAGGAGAAGTGGAAGAAAGAGCTGGAAGAGAAGAAGAAGGAGAGGAGGAAAGAAGAGGAGAGGAGGAGGAATGGAGGAAGAGGAGAAGAAACAGAAAAGAATGAGGGAGAATGGAGAAGCAGACAGAGAGCAGAAGAAAAGGAAGAGGAGGATTTCAAGGGTTCTGAATTTGAAGTAAGTATTGCTGGGGATGATTTTCCCACTTTTTCTTTAAATTTAACTCAACAGATCCATGAATTCTAAAAGACAGAGCTTCTGAAGAAAAATTTAAGAACAAACTCCGACTCAGAAGCAAGTATTAAAACGAAAAGTTTTGGATTACTCTAAGGAACGATAGAAATGAGAGTCAAAGAACACAAGCGCGCTGAAGAGATCACGATGACTCCGACTTCGTTTATCCAAGACAAAAAAAGAAAATTAATGAAGATCTTCTTCAACAGCTTGCGGCTCAGACTTCTGCCACTGATTTCGGCAACGAACAGATTTCAGACACTCATACAAAAAATCAGGGAATTGACTGAACCACTGCATACAGAATTCTGCAGCCACATCAACAAGCTCTCATCAAAAATTTCTTGGACAAAACCTCCTCTGAGTAAGTTAATTAATTTTATTTAACATTAAATTAAAAATATAAGATGTTTGTATTAGAATAATCTAATTATTACATTTTTTGTTTTCCTTACAGTTCTACTGCATATCAGGATACTGACAACGGAATAATGGTTGCAAAAAATGACATTGAGGACCAGATGTTCAGTAGATATTTAAATGCTAATATAATTCATTTCTACATGAAGCATCTAGAGAAAAGAGGAGGATTAAAAAGTATATTCTTTCGCAGCGAAGCTGGATAAACATCTATTTTCTCCTTTATAGTTAATTAAAACATCAAATTTCTAATTAATGTACTACTTTCAAATTTCTAAAAATTCTACTAGTCACTTCTACTGCTGATAAGGCATAATGATTTGTCTGCGACCCTGGTCGCAGTCCGATCAATTGGTAAGTAATTTTAGAAAATAATCTGCATATTGCCAGATGCGACCTTGTTCGCAGTCACAACAAACATATTGTTAATCAATAACAACACAACGACTTTGGTCGCAGTTGAGTTTATTAAACGTGAGGCTTAATATAATGAAGGTTGCAACCTTAGTCGCCGTCGCATTTGCTAAGTAATCCTAAAATTTATACCTGAATACAGACGAATGCGACCTTGGTCGCAGCTATAAATATAATTAACAATAACAACACAGCGACCTTAGTCGCAGTCTGTTTTCTTTGCAGAATCAATCAAACTGCTACCAGATTAGCAATAAAAATAAAAAAGTTTGAATTTTCATGTCGTTTTTGATATTTTGATTGCATTTGATTATTAAATATAACAATGATTGAATTTATTTTGTTTTTTACAGCACGGTATTGTATATAAAAATAAAGATCTTGAAGATTATTTCATCAAGCAGTTGTTGAAAAAATGGACAAGTGATGTGCAGTACATGTTCTTCCCGATCAATCACAAACACAGTGCCAAGAAGCTGGATTTCACTGGACCTTGTTGGTATTTGATTTGATTGCCAAACACAAGAGTGAATTTTTTACAACTCTTTGGTCCCAACGAAAAATCAAGAAATACATTAAGCCTTTATCAAACAGATGCAAGAACAATGGTGAGTTGATTTTAATCTTACAATTACTGAATATTTTGCATTTAATTTGATTAATATTGATTTTTTTCTATTGACATTGCAGAAAGAAAGGTTATTACAAAATTTTGAAATTGATTTCAATAAAAGGATGAAAAAATCATATATAAAATACGCAAGATGTCCCCAACAAGCAAACATGTATTTTTTTTATGACATTTGTCCAACAAATTTTCTGTTTATTTTGAGTACAAAAATCTAATCTCATATACTGATTTCCCTGTACAATTTTTCAGTATTGATTGCACTGTATATGTATGCAAGTATATCGAAAGTATAACATTTGGTTCTTCATTAACAGTTGATACTGTGACGGCGATCGCTGTACAGAGTCTAAGAAGTGAGCTTGCATACATGTTACTTGCAAACAGAGAGAAAAGCTGGGATGAAAAAAGAATTTATAAGAAGGATGGTATTTGAAGATTAAAAATTTACTTAATTTTTTAATTATAGTATTGTTAATTCATTCATATACATCATTTTTTTATTATAAATGTATCCTATTGGTAAAGCAGGTCTGTTGGCTTTATTAATGTAATTTGTATACATTTTTAATCATTTGTTATATAATTCACTGAGTTTCCTTATGTCCATTCTATGGCTGTACCAGAGTGCATGTTACTTAGGACGCAGTGATATTAGCAACAAACAATAATTTTCGAATTGGTAACTGCGATCAAAGTCGCAGTCAAGAACTGAGAAGTTGTATCTACTGCTTATAATGCGACAATGGTCGCAATATGCATAATTTCGTCTGTAAAAAATTTATCTATTTATTAGCATTCTATTAATATAATTGAGACAGCGATTGGGGTCGCAGTTAATGAATCATATTTCAGAATGCACTGCGACCATGGTCGCATTGCCCAAATTTTTTATACACATAACGATATATTAACTAAATTTAATTAAAATAATTAATTTAACAAAAAGTAAACACGATCCTCCCTGTCTTTTTCTACCGTAAGAAACTAAAATAATAATAGCCTTGTGATATTCAAAGTAAAAAGTAACTGCATGTAAAAATATATTAACTTTTTATCTGTTTTTGAAAACTGAACAGTCACTTAGAAAGTATACATTTTTTTGGAAAAAGGCGGATAATTAATTTACGCCATGTCTTTTGAGAGCATAAACCTTTTGGAATTCCTGAATTATTTATATATAGAGGGTGTCCATTATACCTTTTGGAATTCCTGAATTATTTATATATAAAGGGTGTCCATTATAGGATAACAAACAGACTAAATTATTGGTGGCACTATTAATCATAATTTTTTTATATTTTAGTTTTACTGGTGGCACTGTTCTACTAATTTAATTCTTATGTTTGTTGGAACATGGATAAGGTGGCAAATTATAATGGGCTATGTCGAACTTACAGGTCAACAATGTGATCAAATGTCTAAGTCACAAAAATGTTAAATTAAATAAAACGGGACACACTGCGACTAATGTCGCAGTCAATAAAAAAATAAAATCACTACGTCTGAGATAAATAATTGGCCAAATTAAGAATATAATCTAAACTCTGGTCGCTGTTATGCAAATACACTGCTCTTTCTGCAACTGCTGAAGACTAAGTCGATGTCAATTAGTCAAATATGAGCTGCGACCATGGTCGCAGTCTATGTTAGAGAACTAAAACACAACATAATAACAAGACAAGGGGGACACCTGGAAAGCAAAATTTTTTTCCAGTGAGCTTAAAAACTGCGACTCCGGTCGCAGATATGAAAATACACTGCTTATATTTGCGATCACAATCGCTCTCAAATATAGTCAAATATGATCTGCGACCCTGATCACAGTCTATGTTCAATGAAATAAAAAGTAAAATATATAGGCCAACATTATCGCAGTGAAATTTTAAAGTACAACTGCGACCAAAAGAATTGTAGAAGAGAAGCACTTGAAAAGGAACAAAAAAAAGTTATTATATTGCGACCCAGGTCGCAGTACTTGTAATGCCTCTTGCTTTAATAATGCGACCGTGGTTGCAGATGATACTGAAGATATAAAAATGAAAACTTTACTCGTTTCAGGTAGACGCAACATGAAACTACTTCCTCTGCAATTAAAAAGGAAAGGTAAGAATTTGAAACATTAAACTTTTAATTAAATTATATAACAGGTTAAATTTCATGCCAATAATGGACAACCAGTTCTGTAATGGCCCAGCTGTTGACAGTTTTCACACTTTTGATGCTTCACCTCCTTCTATGATAGAGAATCTTCAAAATCAGACTTAAGCCTAGATGCACCTCTAGGCCTCCCCTTGGTTGGTACAGGACCAATTGGACCGCGTATATTCAATTCTTCACTATCCCGCAGAACAATGACGGATCCACTGGAAGCCATATTTGTTTTACACTGTGATGATTGATAATGTCATGACGTGGCTCTGTATTCATTACTGGTTTCTTCAGCAAATCTATCCAAAATAGTATCCAACTTTGAAAGATGGATATTAGAATCAGCCACCATTTCAAGAATTGTATTAAATTTGGAACGAAGTGTCCACAATCTAGCCGTCCCTCGAGTGCCTTGAATGGGAAAAGGCCTAATGCCATGTTCAATTGCAACATTTTTGTAACGCGCATCCAACCTCTATCTCTGTAATATATAGGATTCTAGTATATGTGTAACGTGGTTGCGCCACAAAATGCACAAACATGTCTACAAAGGATACCCTCTGTTTTGAATAATGAGCAACTATAAGAAACATCAAGTTCATCAGAATTCTCATAACTGACCTTTTTTCATGTGTCTTTTTATTCTGAAAATTCACCAATCAAATATTTGGCTCCAGGTCCATCGTGTTCCAACTCTTCTGAAAAGAGTGACATCATAACTGCCCATTCTTTTTGGAACAACTGAAAAATCTTCGGGGTATATAATTTTAAAATCTGTATCTCATATGGATTTGATGTACAATTAGGCACATAATTCAAAACCAGAAAGTCTTGTTGAGATTCAGAACTACGACGGGCAGCGACAGCTTTATCATATTGGTTGACAAATTCAACTAGTTTCATGTTTGCATTCACAAAACTATCAAAGAAGGAATTAATACTCTCAGACATCTGACTGGTTGTCATTCTAGCACAGAAAATATCCTTGAGATATGCATTAACCCAGTGTCCACGCAATCTGTACATCTTTAACAACTAACTGTCTTCTTCTTCTTCTAAATGATAAGATTCATTCATCAGTCTCCATCGTTGCTCGCATGTGCTTATATCACGGGAGGTGTACCAACGATGAAAATCAGAGACAAAATCTTTCCCATACTTGTTCGTCATCGGGATTTGTTGCTGGGTAATATGTTTCCGTACATGCCAAAAACAGTACTAGTGCTGAGTAGTTGAAAAAACTATCTTGATGACATCACCAATCTGGGCATCCTGATCAGTAATAATAACTTTGGTGCAACTCCGTGCATGCACTTGAGCCATTTATTGAATAGCCACACAAATGTATCCCTCTGCTCATCCGCAAGTAATGCACAGCCAAACAAAATTGACTGCCGATAATGATTGACTCCAGTGAATGGAGCAAATGGCAGGTTCAAGTGATTAGCGCTGTATGTTGTATCAAAAACAATCACATCACAAAAACTTAGATACGAGAAAATTGCTCTTCCATCAGTCCAAAAAATGCTTCTAAGTGTGTCCGCATTGTCAACTTCACTTGCAAAGAAAAATTTTGTATCGGACTCGGCTTTTTCTTGAAATATTTGATGATCGCAATAAACTCATAGCCAATGTTATTTCTACGGTGATGAGTAAAATCAATAACTTTTTGCGGGCTTACTTCTTTACAATCTTCTCCGTGGTTCATTGCATTAACAATACGAGAAATATTTGAAGGACGAATTCTTACATCAACCAAATTGCTCATAATGCTTCTGCTAATCTTCGATCGATGTGTCTGGTGAGAGTAATGGTGATGGACCTTATCCGGGCTTGATAATTCATGTGAATGAGAATCAACAAACTTGGTGACAACCTAAGATCTTCTGTCAAATAATAAACAAAGATGCACATGCATCTCAGCAGGACACGCTACTCTAGTGTCGATTCGACGGGTGATTGTAAGCCCATCTTGTCTTTTGTCGCACAACTTCTTCACACCTTCCTTGTTGCAACAAAATTTTCTGCAAATAATTTCATGAGGAGGCCTCTGTGACTTATCTATTCCTTTTCTTCTCACGCCAAAATCTCTGTTCCTTGCATAAGAATTGTAGAAGTTGTATGCTTCATCATCCATGGAAAACTGTTTTCCTAAAAACAGATTTGAGCTTCCAGACATTTCTCCATGTGAATTCAGATCCTATAAAACAAATAGCTAAACTAAATAAAAACACATAATTGAATATCAAACGTCTGAACTGTAATAACTAAAACTGCGACCAAAGTCGCAGAAGTAAAGAAATCTTTAACTTCCGAATAATATACTGTGACCGTAGTCGCAGTTTTTCGTATGTCTAGGTTTTTTAAAAACGTGAATAAAAACTTTGCAACTCTCTCATTAGTATATACTGCGACCTTAAGTCGCAGTTCTTAAAATTTAGTGTATAAGATAGATATAATTGATATGGACACGTGTCAGAACTATTAAAAATAGGACTGCGACTAAGGTCGCAGTTATAAAGCTAGTCTTGACAACCGAAAAAATGTTTTTAATACAAACTTCGACCGTGGTCGCAGTTAATAAAATTTAGTGTATTAAATTAGTGGTCGTAGTT
>JAVJIF010009322.1:0-162500 GCA_038442645.1 Agave tequilana | reverse complement strand
CTCGATCTCTTGAATCACCATGTGAAAGCTCCAAAACACCTTTGTTGAAGCTAATCACCTACTAATATCTTGGTTAAATATCTGAAACTAAATATCACAAGATTATTAGTAAACTATAACTACATGAGTTAATCAACATCAAAACTAGAGTGGAAGGCCTCTGGACCAACAGGAGGGTTATATTATAGTTGGAAGGATTCGAGCTTAAATCCTTTTGAAAGGACACAAGTTTGCAAAAATATAAGTGATCTATCTCTATATGTATATATAGACTTATGTCATTCAGGAAGGATTCGAGGCCGAATGCTTCCCGCTCAAATACAACCATAGCCATTCGAATACAAAATTTATTATGTTGAAGTTGATCTATATTATTTCAAGTATCTATAAACCAAAAATCAAGTATTTTAAATACTTTTTGCCCATGCATTAAGTAGGAGAAAAACAGACAGCCTAAATAGTGAATTTGTTAGTTTAACGGTGTAAACTTTTGAAACCTAGCAAAAAATTAGTTACAGGGATTTTTAAATGTTTAGAACATGATCAAATGATCGGATTGAGAATTTTTTATGTCTAAAGACATAGATCTAACCAACTCACTACTTTCGGTTGTCTATTTTGCGCCGTTTGATGGATGTACAAAAAATATTCAACACTTGATTTTTGATTTTTAGCTACTTTAAATAATATAGATCAACTTTAACAGAGTGGATCTTGTATTTGAATGTCAGATGTTGATTGGTAGTGAAAGTGCATTTTTATCATCATATTTACCATCACATTTTCATATTTATTCATTTAATTCTGCACATTTATTAATAATTTGTAATTTATTGTGTGCAGGCCTCGAATTATTATTTTAACAATAAATAAAGCTTAAAGAGCCCAAAGCCCAGATCCAAGCCCATGTTTGAAGCCCAGGTGTAAAAGTGCAAATATCAATTGTCAAAATTGCAAATACACAAGGGCCAAAGTTGCAAATACAAAGAAGAGGGAAGGATAGACTTCTATTCAACCCTAAACACTTGCAGGATGAGGATAAAAGCTAAAAGAAGAGAAGGAAAATTCGTGAAAAAGATTTGGGATCTAGGTAACTTGATTTCCAAGTTATATCCAAATTCAAAGATTAAGAGCCAGGATGCAGCTTCCAGAAGGAAACGCCCAGATGGACGGACCAGGAGAGGTCACGCGCCAAAGCGCGTGGCATTTGGCTACAAAATTGCCGCGTTTCCACGGCAAATTTCCAGTTTCCGCGGCATTTCTGACGAGTCTGGGGATCAGCTTTCGTGGGAGAGTTGTAACTGGACTCTAACTCCTTCTGCACCTATAAATACCCCCTGCAGTGCAACGTACAGAGCGTCCAGTGTCCAGCAAAGGGCCAAAACCTAGGGTTTAGTTTCGTTCTTTCTTCTAGTTTTGTAATTAGGGTTTCTTTTTATTTTCAAGAGAGAGAGAGGTTTATATTGAGCGTGACACCGATGTATCTTCCTCTTCTCGGCCATTGTATTCATGAATAAAGGTAATATTTTTCTTTTGTTTATTATTCTTGTGTTTTACTTTTCCTTTTGTTTTCTATTTCTTTTTCTCTGTGATCTCTTTGTGGCTGATTGATGAACATTCAAGTGAATTCCAAACAAGTATAACTAAGCTACGTGAGAGCCAACGATAGTTCATGAAACGTTCTCCACTTCCAAAGCTTCGCATCACTTCATTCTTGATATACTTGACGATATAATGTGCACAAGGACCGGGCTCGAGTTTATGATCTATGCGTTGAACGCCTCCTAAGCAAGGTAGAACATGTAAGGTTTTCACGTTTTTCTTCAACCAAACTCAAGTAAGTATTCTTTTCTTTTCTTTTCTTTTCTTTTCTTTTTGTAGATTAAATCATAACTCATCTCCATATTCTTTTTCCGACCATTGTAAATACCGCTATCTTTCTAACTTAACTAATAAAAATAAAAACTTTAGAGAAACTTGCTTAACGCTTCCATCGCAGTCCCTCCTTGAGGATCACGACCCGCATAGCCCTGCTACAGCGGATTAGAATTGAGCACCTTGCATATCTTGTTCTAAATCTAATATCTTATATTTTGTGTGTAGGAAATCTCAGTCAACAAATTGGCGCCGTTGCCGGGGAGGGACGGTAAGTTTATCTCTAAAACAAAAATTTAATTTTTAACTAATTCTTTATTCTTTTCTGTTTGCAGGTTTGGAGAACAGGAAACAGAAACATAGCAGCAGCAGTGGACATATTGCTATTCTGTGTCTCTGCCCTCGAAGGCAGAGCACCAGAACCTACTGTTTTGCCGCGGATCCGCGGCCAGAGCCGCGGAAACGCGGCAACAGTAGAGAACTACTGATTGATCTTTTTGCAGGTTGCTGCAAATTGTAAATTCTGTTTACTGCTCTATTCTGTTTTGTTCTGTGATATACCTGTAAATTGCTAATAATTCAACAGTAAATTATTTGTTGTTAAAAATAAAAATTGATTAGACGTTTGCATATTAGGCACGTGTCTTTTTAATTATTTTTATTTACTGTTGAAGAGTGCTGGAGGAGCAAGGTACGTACGCATTGCATGTAGAATAGGACTCATCTCTTGGTTGATTATCTACTTTGAGTGAATTCTATCTATTTATCTTGTACACTTGCTCTAATTCATCTTAAGGGCATAACCCATTAACAAGATAAGGTGGGGATTTCATCACCCTTACTTAACCCAAAAATCATATCCCATGCACTCACTAACCCAAGCCTAACTAAAAAAGAGTAGACGTTGGCCCTAGGGACATCTCGGACTCAATAGGAGATTATCCTAAGGGGGAACAGTGCTGGAAGTTGACTCTTGCCAAATCAGTGTCTAGGAAGGGGATTGAGGGCCGAAAGTCCGAAGATTGGTGGTTATTTAATTAAGGAACGTCTTTGACGGAAAACCTCCCACCACTCTTGCCCTGACCTGGCTGATTAACTTGTGGTCAAAGTCTGCACCCTACCTCCTGTGGACAGTCTAACCAGTTAGGAGTCGTCTAGGTCATAGGTCTACCCTAACTTAGGTTAGAATTTTTTCTTTTTTGTTTATTTGTTTGTTTTGTTTGTGTTGGTGTGATATGGCATATAATAATAATTCCAATTTTAATCTATATTACACACCTAACTATTATTCGGATATTACCAACCCGGCATATCATAACTTTGACCAATCTAGTGTGCCGGAATGTCTTATCCGAATGACTATAACCCACACCCCCCATCTTATGACTATAATTTCCATAATGATTTCAACTCTTCACAGAGTTCATGGGGTTTCGAGTCCCCCGAGTTTAATTCTCAACCAAATTGTCCTTCATATCCATCTAGTCCACATTCTTTCAATGATTCATACTCTGATCCCCCCATTCAGAATAGATTACCATCTATCGGGGAAATGATAAGTATGCACGAGTCCAAGCAACAACCACCATCAATCTTAGACATGATGATGCGTGAGTCCACCGACTCACAACTTCATCACGATTACACTTCCTTTTTCCAAGCCCAATCACAAAAGAGGCTTGAAGCCATGACTCAGGCTAGATTAGCTCGTGAGCATGACATAGATTTGATGGTTCAATCCTTACGTTCTCACCGTCCGGCTAATTCTGATATCGCTGACCACTCTTTTAGAGCCGACGAACCAAGTTGCTTTGGACAAGAAGATTCTATTTCAGTGCCATCAATTGAACTTGCCGAAACTCCAATTCTTGATAATTTGGCAAGTTTTTCCTTTCCTGAAATAGAACTTGAGGATGAATATGATCATGATCTTCCACTTGATAATTCAATTTTATTTCCTGATCCAATAATGACTCCAGTGTCTCCACCTGATTTCACTTTTCCCGAGTCAACATTGGATCCTATTCCAATTCATTATGAAATTGAATCACCCATTTTAGATGATCATATTGAACTTGACCTAGATTCTCACAATCTCTTTACTTCTGAAACTGATTGTACAATTCTGACGGAAGATGTTGACCTTAGTTTTGAAGAATTGTATGGCGATGAGCTAGAATTCCTTAATATTGGAAGTAAAGAGATATTACCCATATTAGGTCACATTCCATTGTGGGAAGAAGATTGTGGACTTGAGTTTCAATTTCTTGACTTGGACTCAATTCTTGAACCTAGCCCGACTTCTGAGCCCTTACTTGATTTGAGCATCTTCCTTGAGTCGGTATTCGTTCCCGTACCTATAATGTCCAAGTCAATAATTCCATCTTTTCATACTCCATTGTGGGACAAGGAGGTTGAGACAATTAACTCTGAAATTTATTATGAAAATTGGAAATTTGATGGGGTGGAAATACTAAAAACTGATTATACATATATTTTAGTGGGTTATGTAAGGAAAGTTTCTGGTGGGTTCTACCAAATTATCTGTTATCTTGATTGGGCCGCATTTCGTGGACCAATTAGACCACCTCCGGAACCACCACCCTAAGGTAACTTCCGCCTTCCCTTGTTCTGTTTCATGCATATATGAATTCATTCATACATTGAGGACAATGCATGAGATAAGTGTAGGGGTGGGCTTTACTAACATACTAACATAAGTAGACACTAACAAAATTTGCTAATAAAAAAAATTTTAAAAAAAAATGTTATAAAAGGAAATATTTTGACTTATTTTTTTTTGAAAGAAATCTAAGTTAGTTTTAAGAATTAGGAAAATCATGATTAGGATTTCTAAAAACTTGGTCAAAATAAATAAATTGTTTAAATTTTAGGTATAGGAGGAGAAATTGAATAATTAGTTAGTCTTGATTTTTACCTTAATGAAATGTGCATACCAAATGCATATCTAGGATTCTAAGACAAAGACCTTGTGCCTCATAAAAAAAAAAAAAAATCACCAATTAAGCTGATACATGTGCCTCAAGAAGCATAAGTATTCATACCTAAAGGTGAGTAAATAAAATAAAGTCCTTAGTTTTAGGGCCTATTTCACTCGAATTTGAGTCCGCGGGGTGTTTTCTCACCTGGTGCCCTAAAGCCAACCGGTTTGGGAGTCATCGACTTTGAGTTCGTTACATGGGTGGATTAGAAAGCCTAAGAAGACTAAGAAATATAATATATGTATTAACACATCTAATAATCAATTAGTTAGGTATGAGGGCCTCAAGAAGCCTTGATGCTTACACGAAAGAAAATTAGATGCGTTATACATATTAAAAAAATAAAAAATAAAAAAAAAGAAAAAAATATATATATATATATAAAGAGGCATGAGAGTCCAAGTTAAGGAATTCCTAGTAAAAACATAAGGATGCATATGATTTTTGGTAACGAAAAAGACTATATTAGAAATTCAATTTTAATTCTTACCTAAAATGGAAAACAATTAACTTTATTAAAGACTAAGTTTAAAGAATGAATAAAAATGAGGATCCTAAAACTTATAGACTACTTAGTCTCTTCAATAATAATTCAAATATTTTCCTTTTTATGGATTTTGTGGGTGCAATCCGCTGAAAACCCTCACGAGACAACACTCGTCCTCTAGGGTAACCTAAAAGTTTAACGGCTTGTTGCACGTGCTAAGTGCAACCGTGATTCCTACGAAAGTGAGTTAGGTTAGATTAACTTTTCATTTCTTTTTCTTTTTCTTTATTTTTACTCGAGGACGAGCAAAAAGATAAGTGTGGGGGTGTGATTGGTAGTGAAAAGTGCATTTTTATCATCATATTTACCATCACATTTTCATATTTATTCATTTAATTCTGCACATTTATTAATAATTTGTAATTTATTGTGTGCAGGCCTCGAATTATTATTTTAACAATAAATAAAGCTTAAAGAGCCAAAAGCCCAGATCCAAGCCCATGTTTGAAGCCCAGGTGTAAAGTGCAAATATCAATTGTCAAAATTGCAAATACACAAGGGCCAAAGTTGCAAATACAAAGAAGAGGGAAGGATAGACTTCTATTCAACCCTAAACACTTGCAGGATGAGGATAAAAGCTAAAAGAAGAGAAGGAAAATTCGTGGAAAGATTTGGATCTAGGTAACTTGATTTCCAAGTTATATCCAAATTCAAAGATTAAGAGCCAGGATGCAGCTTCCAGAAGGAAACGCCCAGATGGACGGACCAGGAGAGGCCACGCGCCAAAGCGCGTGGCATTTGGCTACAAAAGTGCCGCGTTTCCGCGGCAAATTTCCAGTTTCCGCGGCATTTCTGACGAGTCTGGGGATCAGCTTTCGTGGGAGAGTTGTAACTGGACTCTAACTCCTTCTGCACCTATAAATACCCCCTGCAGTGCAACGTACAGAGCGTCCAGTGTCCAGCAAAGGGCCAAAAGCTAGGGTTTAGTTTCGTTCTTTCTTCTAGTTTTGTAATTAGGGTTTCTTTTATTTTCAAGAGAGAGAGGTTTATATTGAGCGTGACACCGATGTATCTTCCTCTTCTCGGCCATTATATTCATGAATAAAGGTAATATTTTTCTTTTGTTTATTATTCTTGTGTTTTACTTTTCCTTTTGTTTTCTATTTCTTTTTCTCTGTGATCTCTTTGTGGCTGATTGATGAACATGCAAGTGAATTCCAAACAAGTATAACTAAGCTACGTGAGAGCCAACGATAGTTCATGAAAACGTTCTCCACTTCCAAAGCTTCGCATCACTTCGTTCTTGATATGCTTGACGATATAATGTGCACAAGGACCGGGCTCGAGTTTATGATCTATGCGTTGAACGCTTCCTAAGCAAGGTAGAACATGTAAGGTTTTCACGTTTTTCTTTAACCAAACTCAAGTAAGTATTCTTTTCTTTTCTTTTCTTTTCTTTTCTTTTTGTAGATTAAATCATAACTCATCTCCATATTCTTTTTTCGACCATTGCAAATACCGCTATCTTTCTAACTTAACTAATAAAAATAAAAACTTTAGAGAAACTTGCTTAACGCTTCCATCGCAGTCCCTCCTTGAGGATCACGACCCGCATAGCCCTGCTACAGCGGATTAGAATTGAGCACCTTGCACATCTTGTTCTAAATCTAATATCTTATATTTTGTGTGCAGGAAATCTCAGTCAACAGATGTTGATATTTAAGTGGGAAGGATTCGAGGCTCGAATCCTTCCGAATGACACAAGTCTCTCTCTATAAAGAGACTTGTGTTATTCCGGAAAGATTCGACCTGGAATCCTTCCCATTCAAACACAATCATACAACATCTGAATAAAAGATCCATTCTGATATATATTATTTCAAGTATCTATAGACCAAAATTAAGTATCTTAAATACTTTTTGCTCATGATCAAGTAGGAGAAAATGAACGGCCTAAATAGTGGGTTGGTCAGTTTAACGGTATAGAAAATTTGAAACATAATAAAAATTGGTTTGTTAAAATTTTAGATCATGATCAAATGGCGGGGTCGAGAATTTGTATGTTTAAAGGCATAGATCTAACCAACTCATTACTTTCTACTATCTATTTTGCGCCATTTGATGGATGGAAAAAAGTATTTTGATTTTTGATTTTTAATTACTTTAAATAATATAGATCAATTTCAATAGAGTGACTCTTGTATTTGAATGTCGGATGTTAGTATTTAAGTGGGAAGAATTCGGGCTCGAATCCTTCCGGAATTATACAAATCTCTCTTATATAGATAGATATATGTATTTGTATATGTATACACACATATAAAGAGAGATACTTGTGTCATTCCAAAAGGATTTGCGGTTGAATCCTTCCCACTCAAATACCATCATCCGACATTCGAATAAAAGATCCACTCTGTTGAAGTTGATTTATATTATTTCAAGTATCTATAAACTAAAAATCAAGTATTTTGAATACTTTTTTTCATTCATCGAGTAGAGGAAAAACGGACGGCCTAAATAGTGTGTTGGTTAGTTTAACGGTGTAGAACATTTGAAACCTAATAAAAATTGGTTTGTAGGGGTTTTTAAATGTTTAGACATAATCAAATGGCCGGATCGAGAATTTGTATGTCTGAAGATATAGATCTAATCAACTCACTATTTTCGGCTCGTTTGATGGATGGGAAAAAAGTATTCAAAACACTTGATTTTTGATTTATAAATACTTAAAATAATATAAATTAACTTTAATGGAGTGGATCTTGTATTCGAATGCCAGAGGGTGATATTTGAGTGAGAAAGATTCGGGCTCAAATCCTTTTGGAAGGACTCAAGTCTATCTCCTATATATATGTGTGTGTATTAATGTATGTATGTGTGTGTATTTCTTTTATCCTCTTAAGTTCATGTATTTTGTAGATTTTTACATGCTATGTGTTTACTTTGGAATCTTGCGGCTACTACAACGGTAGTCAGTTAAACCCCCTAACTGGTGGCAAGTCTTCCTCTAACAACATACTATGATATAAAAGGGAGTCTAGCAGCTATGTCACGCTCTACTGGCTTAATTTTAAAGCCCATATGTGTTGTTAAACACATGCAAATCATAGTTAAGACTACAAGTAAAGACTAAGACACTTTGAAAGCAACTATGCAGATTGATACACACTAAACAGAAGAAGTGTAGCTAGACGAAAAGAAGTGTTAACAATATGCGTATAAGACATTCAGATCACAAGTAAAAGTGGCTTCTTACTCGATTCTGTTGTTTAGATGTTCAAGTACTAATCAGCATGCACAAAGTAACATAAGTGACATTATATTCACAAATAAAGAACATTTACAATCTATATTACTCTTATCCGTTGCGTCCCCCCCCCCCCCCCCCCCCCCCCCCCCCCCCCCCCCCCCCCACCCCGAGTAAGATTTAGTTGAAAAATACAGTAAACAAAGCGGTAAAGAGTTTACAGATTGATCTACTCCTAGATCTCCATCAACAAAAATAACAACACGAAACAGAGCACAAATGAAGAGTGTGATAACCAAGTAGACTTTTGGATTTTATGTTGAGAGACATTTCTTCGTTCTCATTTGAATTTGTACGCTTGAGCCACATTCAGGTAGTTTAGGAGTTGTAACTATTCACATTCAACACCATCTTCTGCATGTTGAGAAGATTTGAGCCTCCTTCGTCTCTGGTGTCTCTAAATGGACTTAGCCCTTTTACCGCTCACTCTTACCTGGCCATTGTTCGCTACTTCATTAAAACTGCTATATCTCTGACGCTTGGAGCTGCTAGAACGCTCTGCGAACTTTGCTGCAGACACCATGTATAATTTTTCTATACTGCATTTGCGAACTTTGCTGCAAACACCATGTATAATTTCTCTATACATATAAGAAGAAAAATCATTTGTAAGTTTGCTTTTTCTGCAACTTTCTTTTCCCCCATTTTATGAGTTAACAAGAATTTTTCTTGCGAGGACGGGGGAGGTTTTTCTGGGTGAAAACCACCGCAACTCGCTGGAGCAAACCAATCATGCATGCAAATTCCTGAGCAAACGTCACACATAAAGCTTACGGTGTTGATGGTTTGTCTTGAAGACGTTATGAGTCTTCGCGGTGTATTTCCGCCTTCAAGCGGTCTCATATTCCATTGCCCGGAGGAGCTGCGCCGCTGCCATTACCTTTCGTGGACTGGACATGAGACAAACATATTTCGAACAGTAAATTGTTATAGTAAATTTGTTGCATATACTCTTAGAATTTTCCAATGTTTACATTTATTCTCTCTTGTTTCTAGTCGTAACGTACAGATGTAAAGATGAAAGAAGCAAAACTCGTCACACCATCATGGCGACCTTCTCCCCGGCGATCGCTGCACCTGCAGTCCATATTGACGGGCAGTAGACGGCGAGCTCTACATCAGGCCGGAGTGCGAGCACAGATTCTGAACAAGTACTCATCCCTACCCCATTAGTCCACAGTACATCTCTGCGCTGTCCATTGGTCTCAAGATTCACGGAACAATCCTGTCTGTCGTCCTGTTCGTCTGCCACAAAATTCTGCCGTGTTGTTGTTCGACAGGCTCACGTTGCAGGTCTCAAGGAGCTCCACCTTGTACCCGTTGCAGCACGCAATTGTAGTCCCAATGGGCGCAATGTGTCATGTCCCACTTCTCAAAATACAGTGGAGCAGAGATGCGACGCATATACGCAACGAGAATACCTCACGTATGCACGCTAAGTCGTAACATGAACAAACTATATAAATCTACTATAATAAATTACGATCATTACAATACTATGTATAAATGTCTACACAAGATGATATATGAATAAAAGAATGAAATGACAACTTAGTTCGATATATATGAAACCGAGGAAACATCAAGAACAAAAGAGTGATAAGAGTACCGATAATCAAGTAGAAAGAAACTCCGGCGAGAGGCCAGCAAGGCGGAGAAGGCTGTAGGCGCTCGCGGCTGCTGCGGCTGCTTGTGGGTGCTGCAGTGGTGCAGCAGCAGAGGATCATGGCATAGTTGGAAGGAAGGAGGAGGAGCAAGGAAAGCGGGGGTGCTCGGGGGCCCTGGCCTGGGCCTGCGATAGAGGAAGGATGGGAAAAATGGAGGGCGTACGTGAGTGCTCGGCTGGGTTCGTGCAGAGGAGGAGGGGTTCATGCTGCGGAGCTTGGTGTGTCCACGAGGAAGGTGGCAATGCTCGCTCGGGCCCCGGCGCGGATGAGAAAGGGAAGGTCAGCGAGTGGGTGCACGGTGAAGGAGCTCGTGGGTGTGTGCGGTTCGGTACAGTTGCACTGGGAGGTGGGGAGATGAACACGGTGGTTGCGAGATGATGGTCATGGTGTACATGTATGTGTACGGTGGTTGGTCTGGGATGGAGGAGTTGTCGTGGTGGAGATGGCAACAACAAGAGTAGGGAAAATTAGGGTTAAGGATTATACACACACACGCGCACACACACACACACACGCACAGAAAAATGTATATCAGCCGACAGCTGAGAGTGCCTCTCAGCTGGCGGTGACGTGGCACAATATGTACCACATAATTTGATAATCTTAATGGCGCTCCGTTCAAAAAAGACAGTTTTCTTGGGATGATATATTAGTTTTATATTCTTTATTATTGTTTTTCTCTTCTTTTATATGTCTATCTTTCTGTGTCTCCTCACGTTGTCAGATCTAGGATTTGACTCGTAGAGAACGTGTTCTAAAATAGCGAGAGCGGGATCAGATATTGTTTTTAGTTTGCAGGCCTAGATCTCCATCAACTATTTTGACAGGTTCTTATTCCTTCGGGATGTCAGCTTCAATATTTTCCGTCGTGATTCTTCTCTTCTTCTTCTTCTTCTTCAAAAGGAAGGCTTATCAGAAATTTTTCATCATCGAAAATGTTGGCCATTCGATTTAAAATCTAAAAGACATGTAAAATGCACATAATATATAACCAATCTGTCAGTACCACGACTAAAGTCATAGGAAAAAATTATTTTAAAAATTGTCCTTTTCATCATGACTGCGACTTTAGTCGCATTCATAATAATAAATTGTCAGATAAAATTGAGTTCTATGACCATAGTCGCAAAATGAAATTTCATCTTCAAACCATTTGTATTACAAGACTGCGACCAAAGTCGCAGTCCAATTAAAATTTATTAATAAAAAGACTGCGACCTTTGGATGCAAAAATAAAAAATAAGTTATAAAATACTGCGACCAAGGTCGCAGTGTTATCAAACAAAACTTTTCAAAAGACTGCTATTACATAAGACAGCGACCAATGCTACAGTCTTCTAATCATTGTAATTACTTAACTTATGAGACCTTGTTCACAGGTTCAATTGATTGCATCTTTTGTTTCATAAGAATGCGATCACGTTCGCAGTATCCTATTTAGATTACTTAATAAAAAATGTATGACCAAGGTCGCAGTGTTAACAAAACATCCTCAAAGAAACTGTTGTTATATAAGACTGTGACAAAAGTCGCAATTTTCTAATCATCTTAATTAATTAACTTATAAGATTTTTGTCACTACTTCAATTGACTGCGACTCTTATTTCATAAGATTGTGACCACGATCGCAATATCCAATGTAGCTTACAAGGGTAAAAAATACTGCGACCCTTATCGAAAAAATAAAAAATGTTGCAACACTGCGACCAAGGTCGCAATGTAAAGCAAAAATAAATCTAAAAAGTGAAAATGTTCATAGTATGTGACAATGATGTTAAAAAATTTAAATCCAAAATTTTTCTTTCACAAACTGCGACTTCGATTGCAGTTTAAGAAAACACGAGAAACTAAAATAAACTATTTCAAGTCACAGTAATAAATTTTTATTGTGATTAAAATATCTTTAAAAAAAATTTAGCAATCAAGATCTGTAATTTTTTGTTTGAAAAACTTAAATTTTCAGATCTGTAATTTTTTTGGTAGAGGAACAGTTGTAACCAAGTTAAAAGTGAAACTGAGAGTATTTTAGTCATTGGGCCGCGTTAAAGTAGTTGAGGGTCTTTTTGAGCAGGATGTTTTGTCTTTTTACCACCTAAATTTTTGACTTCTCTGCGGCTAATATGAAGTCACGTCATGCTGGCTGAGAAACTCTCTTAGCCGTCCGCTGAGGTACAGATACCCCATATATATATATATATATATATATATATATATATATATATATATATATATATATATATATATATATATATATATATATATATATATATATATATATATATGGGGTATCTGTATCTCAGCCGCCAGCTGAGAGAGTTTCTCAGCCAGCGGTGACGTAGCTGAATATATGCCACATATCGGTCGTAGAGTGTAGGCGTCAAAAAATCAAAAAAATCCCGCCTAAAGAATCGTGAATCAAATTGACCAAAATACCCCTTTTTTACTTCTAAACTAGTAAAAACTCATCCACAATAAAATTTTATCTAAAAATTTGCAACTTACAGAGAATTTTTAGTTGAATATATCTACAGTTATAAAATTCCTAATTCTACTACATCGAAATTATAATGGAAAAAAAATTTGGATCAAGATAATGTGAAATAAACAGCAGCAGTGAAAAGTAAATAATATGCTTGGAACATAAAAAAACTGTTATTTTTTATATATATATATTTATTATTTTATTTCGTGTTATTTTCAATTCATATAGGTTTAATAAAAGAAACTGAAATGAATAGAAAAATGAAATTTAATGTGGGGCAACTGCATATTGATTTTTCTATTACAAATGTACAGTGTAAAAAAATAATGAAATACAATGGTTAATTATTTCGTATTTCTTATTCGCATAAAAATAACAGACGAAACACGATATCGTTCAGCACTCTGACGACAGACGCTGTCTTTTTCACATGCCTCATGTAATAGAATTCTGATTGTTTTACAAAGTCTGCGATCATAGTCGCAGTCATAGTATAACAAAACTTTCGAACACTGCGACCATGGTCGCAGACTTAATATAATATAACTTTCAATTTTATATAACGACTGCGATACTAGTCGCAGTCATAGTATAACAAAACTTTCGATCACTGCGACCATGGTCGCAGACTTAATATAATATAACTTTCAATTTTATATCACATCTGCGACCTTAGTCGCATTCCTTATTCGCATAAAAATAACAGACAAAACATGCTATCGTTCAGCACTGCGACAACAGTCGCTGTCTTTTTTCGCATGCCTTATGTAACAAATTTTTGATAATTTTACAAAGTAGATCAGTCCTGCGACCCTGAGATCAGTCCGCGTATATCACATCTTATAAAATACTATAGTAATTACTCTGATTAAATGAAGTAATTAATATTCTATTTACCGTGATACAACAACAGTCTCGAAAAAGAGATGCACTAATATTAAACTCAATAAAGGAAAGATGTGCACCATACGTAATCTAAAGATATAGGAAAAATATTGTATAAAAAAAGAAACTCTTCAGATTCTCCCTCCATAACTCTTCAATTAAATATTTAATTTCTTTTTACCACTTCTTCGAATATTCAATCGTCACCTATAACAATTATTATTACTATTCATGTTCTTTCACATTATTGATCTTTTTATAATGCTTGTAACTAATATATTATCTCATATCTAAAAATGATATTTTTTCTCTTCCTTTTCAATTTGATTTCAAAACTTTCAGAAAACAATTCATTCTTGAATCATGTCTTCCCCATCTTCTTCTTCTGAACACTCAGATTTCAACTTCAATCGTTCATCCACCGGTTCTCTTTCTTCAGGGTATTCTAGTAAATCTGATACCAGTCTGGACTTCACTCCTTTTGACTATCTCACTACATCAAATAATGTTTTATCTGATCCTCGATGAAGTTTTCAGGGGCTTAGTGAGGAGGAACTTATTCCTCTGCCACTTTACAGAGACATGCTTGATGAAAGGATGTCCTCTGATAATGGAGGCTCGCTTTCTTTGAGCATATCTTTAACAGGTTCTTCTCGACATGGATCGGACGAAGAGCTTGATAGAGACGATCCATTCTGAGAGTTTATCGATGAACCAAAACACCCTCAAAAAGAGGAAGATGATGAGGAAATAAGTGATGAACAGGAAGACGAGAAGAATGAAGACGACGAATCTGCTTATGATGGTGATGACGACGAGGATTAGGATTTCCTGATGTTCCGATATTTAATGTTATTTTGTCTTCTTTTAAGAGCTTTTAATGCTCTTTTATTGTAAGGCCTATTTCTGACCATATTATGTTATAAATAAAATTTACTTCTATCTGTAAAATAATCTTTCATATTTTTAAAATACATATAAAATATACCGTATAGTTATTATTTCTGCATCTTATCTTCGATAATGGTCACAGTACTCATATAATAATTATATATGAAACTACGACCACGGTCGCTGTCCAGTCATAAATAGTTTGATCGTTTTATATTCAATAAAGTTAAAAATAGGTACCATGGTCGCAGTCCAAAATTAAACTATATAAACAGATAATACTGCCAATATGATCGCAATCCTCTCAAATTAGTATATTTCACTATATATCACAAATTAGAAAACTGCGACTGCTGTCCTTAAACACTGCGACCATAGTCGCAGTCCTACTTCGCATGCAATAAGTACAAAAATTCGTAGTTTATACGCGCGGCTGAGACAACAGTTACAGTGAAGAGCAAATATATAAAATCATACGTAAACTGTGACTATAGTATCAGTCATTAGTCACCGTTATTACATTTAATCTAGCAAAATATTCATCCACAAAATGCTGTCGTAAGTACTGCGACCATAGTCGCAGTCCTTGATCGCATGCAATATGTAAAAAACAATTTAATAGTTTATAGGTGGCTGAGACAACAGTCACAGTGAAGAACAAATATATAAAATAATACTTAAACTGTGATTATAGTATCAGTTCTTAGTCACCGTTATTACATTTAACCTAGCAAAAAAAACATCCACGACATGCTCTCGTTAAGCACTGCGATCATAGTCGCAGTCCTTATTCGCATTCAATATGTAAAATAGTAATAATAATTTATACATTACATGCGAAAAAAGTAAACTGCGACTATATTCGAAATCAGTAAAATTCTTACAGATCATATCATAAAAAATCTACAAATTAAATAATTGTAGACTGCGATAAAGGGCGCTTTTAAAACTATTGAGAAATTAATTTATTGACCACTACGACCTTAGGCGCATTCCTAAAATATATAATATCTGCGTAAAAAAATTTAAAACTATTGAGAAATTATTTTATTGACA
Source organism: Agave tequilana (assembly GCA_038442645.1). NCBI lineage: Eukaryota > Viridiplantae > Streptophyta > Magnoliopsida > Asparagales > Asparagaceae > Agave > Agave tequilana. The sequence continues at coordinate 146,848 of JAVJIF010009322.1, read as the reverse complement.
ACTATGAGCTTAGGCGCATTCCTAAAATATATAATATCTGTGTAAAAAAATTTTAATAAAGAAGCATTCAAATTTGTTAAAAAAAAATTTAATAAAGAAGCATTCAAATTAGTTTCGTGATTTGATGAAGTTGTGATAGGTGTGGCGCTACTGATGTCGCTGTAGAAGTATGATGAGTTATGAATAATATCACGATTGCCGTGATAAGACAGAGGATATAAGTGTTATCTAGAATGATTGGACATAAAATGTTTGTGGGGTGGCTTTTCAAGTTTGCCGTCAAATCTCTGGGCTCAACCCTAGTCATGCAATGGAAACTTCCAAGCTGGAGTACGACTGAGGCAGTGGGAATTTCCGATAAAGCAATAAAATGCGTAAAGATCGGGAAGTACACCTACGGCAAAAGCACTCTGCTGGGGTGAAACTAACACTAGGAGATGGGGTGAAACTAACACTAGGAGACATAAACAATGGATATTAGGTGTTGTGCGTACAGAGAAACTCCACCATTTCATTATAGGCATAAATTGCTATTAGTCACTTGTGTCATTGCATAATATCCGCATCAATAACCCACAGTTCATCAAAACACAGAGACAAGAGAGTTATCTATAGATTAATTGGCTACACAATGGATAATGGTATTACTGTATTCGCATTTATATTTCTCTTACATATGCACATGGATATAGACATAGATATCGTTTGGATACTAAACGCATAGTCTATATTTAATAAAAGACACAATTTCAGACTCATAAGATCTAGGTTGGATCTGTAACCAAATATTATTGAATGTGATGGGAGTTTAAAAGAAAAGAAAAGGAATTCAACCTTCAACTTTAAAGTGAATGTTAGTGAAAAATTTCTTTTACAGCATATTATATGGGATGCTATATTGAGCTATATATATATATATATATATATATATATATATATATATATATATATATATATATATATATATATATATATATTTTGAATACGCCACATAGTTTAATACTGTCTACATCCATCTTTATATTTTAAACGGACGCATAAAAACATCTATATTTGTCAAAATATGAATACGACATCAGATTCAAATCACATTATTTGTATCCGTCTACATTCGTACATAGACAGCAAGTTATTCTTACAAAGGGCCTCACTGCTGAACCTTGATTTGCCTCACACTCTCATTTTCAGTCAGCTTTCTTCAAGACCTTGATCCCCTTCCAGCGAGACTCCATGAAGTAGGAGCTGAAGTTTCTGCGTGTAAACGCCCAACTTGAAGTAATGGTTCATCCCTCCATCGTCCCCCACCGTGAATTTCAGCTCTCCATCGACGAAAACCTTGAGCATCCCTGCGCCAGTGTCATGGATCACATTTATTTTGATCCATTTTCCATAGATTTCATCAGCGATGAGCTGCCTCCCGTAGTACATGAGCGCGCCATTGTTGACCCAAAGCATCAGGGTTGTGTTCCTGTGGGTGGCATGGAACACTTGCATGACGGACACTCCTGTCGTGCCTGCAGGGATGTACGCGTGCCCTTGAAATTGCCATACACCGGAAGAATAGTCATGCCCCTGCAAATTATAGGAATACACGAATATCTTGTTGTTATGGCTTGTTATATGTTGCATCAAATCAACTCGAGCATATGTTTCGGAGTTCTACGTATACTTTAAAGAGGAAAATTCTTTTTCTACACGTTTTTCAATTTCTCTACACACAAGACTAACACTAGCGAACATCCCTGAATTATTTTCATGCTTTTCTTGATAGTGAAGGTCCGCCTGCACTACTCTCGTACAGAGAAGTGTGTGAGTTACAAGTCTATAAGAAAACTATCCCATTCTGACCATCATATGGCTCTACATGACATGAACATCTAATATAGTAAAAAAATATTAAGATATCGAGCCTCTCTATATATATGTACGTATGTATACCAGTATCATGATCTCAGTTCGAGGTCTGGTGGGGCTCCCCGGAGAAAAGGGCATGTCGGTGGACAGGACCCATAGCTTGTGGACACCATCGGCATCAACGTTGTACCTCGCGCTTTCGGGTAAATTGAAGGGTTTATGAATCTTGAAGTTGGAGTTATTGAGTGGAAGTGAGATAAATCCACAAGTAGGATCTTTGTCAAGTGGGCAAGCAATAGCTCCTCCATGGCCACCATAGAGTTGGAGAAGGGCCAAGTAGAAGAATAGTGGGAGGAAGGAATAGTGAGCCATGAACTTCTTTTATGGAGTGTGACTCTCATGGCTCTCTATCTCTACCCTATTTATGATAGAAATTTAGAGTTAAAGAATTAAGCACCCGTGATCCTTGCATTATCCTGATAATGTGTTACAATGAAAGATTTTGACATGATGCTTACATTCACAAAGAAACAAAAGAAGAATGACAAGGGCTCAAATTTTATTGAGGAGAGAAAAAAGGGATGACATCTAACCTTACCTATTGTCATAAGCACACTCAAAGAATCTTTTTCTTCTTTTTTTCCTCTTTTTCTGTTCAAGCTTCCTATTAAGTTTAGGTTGCAGTCCGGGGCTATTGAAATAATTAACAACACATACAATCAATGGAATTAAGCTAAGCTTTCAATTTTTCATGATTATACAAATATTATCCTGATCATACGGGGCAGTAATATATGACCAGAAATACTGAACATATTGAAAATATATAAAAATCAAAATGTAAAGAGTGAATAACTGGGCAATGCAAAAACTAAGCCTCTGTGTATGTATATGTATGTACGTACGCATGTATATATCTCTATACTGATATCATGACTTTAGTACGGGGTCTTGTAGGACTTCCAGCAAACAATGGCTTGTCAGTGGACAGTACCCATAGCTTTGTGCACTCCATGCACAAAGCTATACTTCGCACTTTTAGGTAAATCGTAGGGTTTGTGAAAGTGGAAGTTCGATTGGTTGATAGGAAGAGAGATGAATCCGCAGGTAGGATCTTTATCAACCGGACACGCTGCAGCTCCTCCGCCACGGCCTCCATGGAGTTCGGGGACGGTTAAGCACAAAAACAGCGAGAAGAAGAAGAAGAAGAAGCAATAATCCATGTACTTTTGTTATATATTGAGGTGTATGGCCCATGGCCATCTCAACACTTTATGTATATGCATACTTGTAAGTAGTGTAATCGGTTAGAAATTAAACCAAGAAAATTAAGCAAATAAATTAAATCATAGGAATTTGTGATAAGTCCAGATACTTGCTTACACATGATGAGACAAGAATTGTATCATGAAGTCCGATGATTTTGCCATCAATATATATAGTTTAGAGTCCATGTTATAAGGAAATACTTTGACATTTTGCCACCATCTTGTTGTTACAAGGAAAGTCTCAAACTAAGGATGTCTCATGTCTCTCGTCTCATTTACCCTCACTGGTTCCTTTTTCAGATGTTATGTTGTTTTCCGTTTTTTTTTTTTTTTAATAGATAAAGCCGGGAGGCAACATCCCTCAAAGTCTTACTCATAAAAACTTTTGCTAAAATAGAATACTGCAAACATGTATGAAACAATCACATAATCTAATGAGGTGGGGTGCAACGCTTGTGTGACGGAGGAGTTCTCTGTTTTATTTTTCTATTTTATTTTATTTTATTTTTTTGTTTTTTTGAGTGCAATTTTATGCGTGAGAGACATATTTGTGCCCTAGTTTTTTTTTGGGATTGTTTCGTTAAAGCTCGTTTTAATAAAACATTGTGGGGTTTTCCCCCTCGGTTTTTACTCCAAAACAAAAAATCACATAATCTAATACCCTAACAAGTACTCCTCATTGTTCCTTTTTCACTATTAATCTATAAAGATTGCATTATTACATGGCTCTTTCAAGTTTCTAGTATATTCAATCCATTGCTTCAGCTAAAATAATATAGTATCCGGTAAATAAACAAGAATACAAAAATTAGAACCATATGGGAGTGTTTTTCTTAAAAAAAGAACAATGGGAGAGTAACCTTTGACTAAAACAGTAGAGAACCTGTCTCTATTCATTGATTTAAAAAAAAAAAAAACTAATGTAAAAACTTAAACGCATGCAGCTATTTTGGCAATATACTAGGAGCAAGGTACAATATTAAAAGGAAAAAAAATACAAAATAACATCTGCGTCCACGTCTGCATCACATCCACATCCTCAATAATGCATGGATTATTTGGTGGAAAAAGAAATGGAGCTAGCAATAATTTTTTTTTTTAAGGGAAAGCTAGCAATAATCTTTGCAGTTGAATTTCTGTTCCTATTTGGTAAGCAGCATGGTAAATGAAAAGTGTGAAGTAATAAAGTTCAAACTGTTTGAAGCAAGCACTGCAACCAAATTGATTCCCATAATTCTTCAACAAGTGCCACAAATTTGCAACAAAAGAAGTGGACCCAAACTCAGATAGTATACTTTTTTTCCCTTTTACTTTCTAAATTGTCCCATAATCATCCTCAAAATTATGAAAGCTCTGAAACACCATCAAATTACTAATTCGTAAGTCATAATTAGTAAACTCTTTTACAGTTATAAATGAGTTACATGTATGTAAGTTTTACAGTGTCTGATTGGTAATATAAAGTTGAAAGTGAGAAAGTGTATTGTATTTTACGGTGTTTGGTTGTCGTAATATGTAAGTCGTAAGTGGAAAAGTTGATCACAAATTAACTATTTGTTAATTTAAAAAATTTAAATATTGCAATTAAATACTAAAAATACTAAATATTAAAAAATTAATATTAATATAAAAATAATACAAATTTGCATGACCACAAACTTAACTGTAAGCGAGTTGTAAGTGAGTAGTAATTGGGTTGTAAGTGAGGGATAGTTGGGTTGCGTAAGACTTTTATGAATAACGTCCAAACAAACACCATAGTTATAATTGGAATGTAAGTCATTTACGAATTACGGCCTTTTACGCGAAATAAACAGCCCCTAAGTGTAATTTTCCTCAAAGAAATACATCTGCCTCAATAATTTTCCTCAAAATTATGTTCCTACAGGCATAACGGGCGTGTCCATTAGGCAAGTGTTTCATGCTACTCATAAGCCATTCATTGGCTAAATTATGAAGCTATTCGTTGGATTTAAAAAAAAAAAAAAATCAATCTTCATCCTAAGATATATATGCCAACTTAATATTTTGGCCTAATAAAAATGGCTGACATTATGCCTACAACATACAAACAAAAGGAAGGATGACAAGGGAACAGTTTGGCTGAAAAACTGATGGGGAAACAAATGAGATAATTAAGCACAATGTCAAATACTCATTGTCATATGCAAAACTTGGGCATCAATGAATATAAATAATTAATCTCATTTATAAATAGGGTTATATTTAGATATATACCCACAAATTTTTGATATTTAGAAATTTCCCCCCTAAATCATTAGAAATTTATCCTTCAAATCTTCTAAATCTTAAAAGTTTACCTCTTTTTAGAATAAAAATAGCATATTTCGGTTTGATTCTATTAACTTGCCTTTTTTTAATGATTAAATTATTTTTATTTAAATAATTAAAAACTACATCCCAACTTAAGTTCCTGAAGACTTATCTTTTTCCGCACATATTTCTCCTCATAATCTACTTATCTCTTTCTTCAATTAATCACATTTCTATTTCATTTATTTATCATCAAAACTTATATTAAATCATTTTCATATATGGTCCCTAAAAAATTTGAGAAACATTTCAAGAAATTTTTAGAGTGAGATTTGATTGAAAATTTGAAGGAATTTTAGGTTTAAGAGTATTATGAGAGAGAGAGAAGGGAAAGGAGGGAATGAAGGAGAGGAGGGAAATTTTTTTTTGGTTTTTAATAGAATTTGAGTTGGGTCATATATGAACAATGAAGAAAAAGGAGCAAAGTGTTTGGGTAAAATATTCTTATTTCATTCGAAATCTATTTGGAAGACTAAGTTATCAAGATGTAGAAATTTTTGAGGTAAAATTTTAATGTCAAAGATTTTGGAGGTAATTTTCTAAATACTAATGATTTAAAGGTATATATATATATATATATATATATATATATATATATATATATATATATATATATATAACCCATATAAATTACTGGCTCTTCCATGTTTGTTTTATGCAATTATTCACAAGATATAAGATAAGTTTCTTGCTAGTAATTTTCAACCTTTTATTGGGTAAGTGGTGAGAGGAATCGTATTCGACTCAGTGGGGCTCTTCTAGGAAAAAAAAGGGTAATTTTCAACGTGTAGCTTTTGGTTGTTATTGCCACTAGGCCTGCCAATGGGTTTGGTCCGGACTGTTGCGCGCCCAACGCAGCGACAACAACCCGATAGAGGATCCCTCCCTGAATCTCCCACGCACGAAGAACAATCCCAAACAGTACAAAACAATAGCCAGAAGAAAGCACACACGCAAACAAACAATCTAACGAGGTTCGGCCTCAACGCCTACGTCCTCGAGGTAATCAGAAGAGAGATTTAATTGCTTTTGAAGAAGATTATAATTGCTAGCAGCCTCTTTGAATGCAAGAGAGCTCCAGCAAACCCCAGCAATCAGATCACAAACCCTAGGAACCAACAACAGTCCTTAAATGCACAGATTTCCGAATCAGCAGAAAATTACCCGTACCCGCTTGTCGGTCGACCGGGCGGTCGACCGACTCCCTCCACCGGTCGACCGCTCGGTCGACCGAGTGCCCAACAGAGAGTTGGGCAATTACAGTCAGGCATTTCAGTCGACCGGGCGGTCGACCGATCCCATCCACCGGTCGACCGCTCGGTCGACCGGGTGCCCAACAGAGACTTGGGCAATTACAGTCATGCTATGTGGTCGACCGGGCGGTCGACCGCTCTCTGACCCTGTGCACGTTGTGCACGTGCGGTCGACCGGGCCGGTCGACCGCTGAGCCTGTTCTGCTGCTTCTGCTTTCTTCTGCTGCTGTTTCCTTCGCCTTTCGTCGTCGACTTCCTTGGCGATCACCTCGACGACCTCTCGGCAATCCTCTTCAACTTCCTCAGCAATACCCTCTCTTTCTAACAATTCTCCACCTCAGCGAAGATTTTTCAAATCTGAGCCGATCTCCAACGTACCCCAGTCTTTCACCTGGCGAAATCGACACACGATCTCGGTGAAATCGACACACGATCTCGGATTGCGCGCACCGGACGAAATCGACACACGATCTCGGCGAAATCGACACACGATCTCGGCTTGGAGTCTTTAGCTCATCTGTCCACTGGAAAGCATCGCACATGCCTTCCTTGCACTTCACCTTAGGAGAATTTTCATACATGGCGATCACCAACATGTCTTCTACTCCGCAACTTCACGACCTCACGAAGACTTCCTCACGAGCCAACACTGACTCTCCAACTGACCAGCTCTATCTAGTCTTCCTGTCTTCCACTGACGGTCCAACCAAGTCTGCGTAGAGCACACCAAACACCATCGGCTTCAACTGGATGCACACCACTCCTTATGTAAGCTCAACATCTTCTCACCGGAAGATCACATTTCATCGAGATCACAACACCTCACCTCTACGTGAAGTCCAACTGGCCACAACTCTTCACCTCTACGTGAAGCCTCTCCACCTCTACGTGAAGTTCCATCGGCCACACCTCTTCACCTCTACGTAAAGATTCAAACAGCTTCTCGAGAACCCAAATAGCTTCATACGGGTTGCATCTCCAAATGGCTGCGCCTTTACGGCTGCCTACGTACCTTTGCCCAAAAGGATCAAGCCAACCGTAGTTCATTAAGATGAGCTTCATCAAGCTCAAGCACTGGTACCTCTATTTGCAGCAGTGAACCTGTCTGACTGAGTCATATGAACCTCTTCCCGACCATCATGGAGGACAACGGCCTTCAACTTCAGCTTGTCACGATCACAAGCTTGTGATTCATGCTTCTTTCCCCACAAGTGTGGTTTCACCTTTGTTCAAATAGCTGCAAACAACTCGACATCCTCAACAATGCCTTCAACCTGTTCAGCATCAACCTTGGTATCATGATCTCCACCCGGTGTCACATCCGATGAAGTCTTTACTGATGCCGAACCAACTGGAGATGATAGAGTAGCATCAACCTCCACCCGCTGCGATCCTTCTTGGTCTCTGTCTTCTCCACCTGCTGAGAGACGGTGGACTTCAACACTGAAGTCTCTCCAAAAGTGACATGCCTGCTCATCATGATCTTCTTGTCTTCGGGGTCCCACAACCTGTAGCTGTTCCTCTTGACGCCCAAATAGACAAATCTCTTTGCTCGCGGATTCACCTCGCCATTCTTGGCACTGAAGTAGGCCGGACTTCCAAACTCCCGCAGCAAACAATGATCTTGAGCAGCTTCCCCAGACCAAATATCCAATGGAGCTTTACCTCCTATCGCAGTCGATCTGTTCATGAGATGGCTAGCATACTCAGTCGCCTCAGCCCAAAACGACCTGTCTAATCCTGCATTAGACAACAACCTCCGAACCTTCTCCAGCAAGAGACGGACTACATCTTTAGCCAACCCATCTGTACCTGTTGTGAAGTGAGTTGCAATACCTGTGTTCTGGCCAAATCGTAGGAACTGGTATATGTCCTTTCCAACATTACCAATATGAAGCTCCTTTATCTTCCTACCTATCTGCCTCTCCATTCTTCCTCTCCACTTCATCAACACATCTAGGGCTTCACCCCTTTGTCTCATGGGATATATCCAAACATGCCTAGATGATCCATCAACGAAAGAGACAAAGTACCTGTGACCTCCAAGCGATGCCGTCTTAGCAGGTCCCCATACGCACATGTGAACACAATCAAGAAGACCTTCATTGCGGTGAGTACTGGTGCTGAATCTCACCTTCTTCTTGTCCAGAACGCTGTGTTCACCTTCCAACTCGCAGGTAGCAGCACCTTCTAGCGATTCCATCTTTGCAGGAGCTCGCAAAGATTTTTCTTCTTCTTGTCCGACCTTTCCCTGCCAGACCTCCGGGCCACCATCATCTGAGGAACTCGAAGTCTCCACCTGATCTGTCATCGTACTACCCTTCGAGTAGTAGAGGTTGCCTTGGCGGACGCCCTTCATCACCACCATCGAGCCCTTGATCATCCTGAGATCGCCATCTCGAACAGATATCACCATGCTCGATGCTTCCAAAGTGCCAACTGAGATAAGATTCCTTTTGAGCTGAGGTACATACCTCACCTCCTTCAACTCTCGAACTATCCCATCATCCATCTTGATGCAGATTGTACCCATCCCTTCTATATTACACGGATGGTCATCCCCCATGACCGTGTAACATCCATCCAGCTTCTCAAAGCTAGAAAACCAGGCCCTGTTCGGGCACACATGATAGGTGGCTCCGCTATCCAAGATCCACTCAGCACTATCTGAGTTACAAACAGTAGGGGTAGTAACCGAGAGAGAACACCGATGAGTCATCATCCGATCCATCCGCCTGTGCAAGATTCGCCTCGGTCTTTGACTCCACCTTCTTACCTTTGGCCTTCGGGTATTCTGCTTTCCAGTGTCCTAGTTCCTTGCACAAGGCACACTAATTCCTCTTCAGATTTCTGAAACCCGACCTGGACTTTGATCTTCCTCTCACCTCCTTGCCCTTCCGTGATGAACCTCTGCCTCTTACTTCCAGTGCCTCCGCCGATGAGCTTAACCTAGAAGGATGTCTCTCCTTCTTCCTCGTCTCATAACTAGTCAGTACAGATGACACCTCATCATAATCCAAGGTCTGCCTTCCATTGATGAAGGTCAGAGTGAATGTCTCATACTCCTCCGCCGGGAGTGAGCTCAGAAAGATGATCGCCTTATCTTCCTCTTCTATCATGACATCCACGTTTACCAAGTCTGTAAGAAGCTTCGTATATCGGTTGATGTGCTCATTCACTGTGCTCCCCTTCTTCATTTAAAAACTGTACAGCTTACTCTTAAGCTGCAACCTAGACTCAACACTCTTAGTCAGGTATTTCTTCGCAAAGGTTTCCCACAGTTTCTTCGCCGACGTCTCATGTTGCGCAAGGTATTTTATGTCTTGCGACAAACATGAACGTATCAGTCCACATGCCGACCTATTCATCTTTGCCCACTCTTCATCAGTGGTCGTGCTCTTCTTCTTCTCCAATAGGAGAGTATCTTCGAGGTTTGATGCATTCAGCGCATCCAAACCTCACATCTCCACATCCCGAAGTTATTTGTACCGTTGAACTTGACAACTTCAATCCTTGGGTGAGAATTCATTGTCTTAGCCGAAGCAATTTCTTCTGCCATTGAGATTTATTGATCCTCTATCTATGCGGAAGAACAATCAACTGGAAATAGATTTCTATTCAGATAAAAATTAGATTTTTACCTTTCCCTTGAAACCCTAGATCGAGTTTCTCTCCAGATCTACTCCACCACAGATTCCACGAGCCCTCCTTGCGTCCTTCTGAGATCAACACACGATCTCCATGAACACCAATACCTCTGATCTGAGATCGACACACGATCTCCACCGAATCAGATCTCGAGCCCTTTCGAATCTTCAGAAATCCCAAGCCAAACCTGGAAGCTCTGATACCACTTGTTGCGCGCCCAACGCAGCGACAACAACCCGATAGAGGATTCCTCCCTGAATCTCTCACGCACGAAGAACAATCCCAAACAACACAAAACAATAGCCAGAAGAAAGCACACACGCAAACAAACAATTTAACGAGGTTCGACCTTAACGCCTACGTCCTCGGGGCAATCAGAAGAGAGATTTAATTGCTTTTGAAGAAGATTACAATTGCTAGCAGCCTCTTTGAATGCAAGAGAGCTCCAGCAAACCCCAGCATTCAGATCACAAACCCTAGGAACCAACAACAGTCCTTAAATACACAGATTTTTGAATCAGCAGAAAATTACCCGTACCCGCTTGTCGGTCGACCGGGCGGTCGACCGACTCCCTCCACCGGTCGACCGCTCGGTCGACCGAGTGCCCAACAGAGAGTGGGGCAATTACAGTCAGGCATTTCAGTCGATCGGGCGGTCGACCGATCCCATCCACCGGTCGACCGCTCGGTCGACTGGGTGCCCAACAGAGACTTGGGCAATTACAGTCAGGCTATGCGGTCGACCGGGCGGTCGACCACTCTCTGACCCTGTGCATGTTGTGCACGTGCGGTCGACCGGGCCGGTCGACCGCTGAGCCTGTTCTGCTGCTTCTGCTTTCTTCTGTTGTTGTTTCCTTCGCCTTTCGTCGTCGACTTTCTTGGCGATCACCTCGACGACCTCTCGGCAATCCTCTTCAACTTCCTCAGCAATACCCTCTCTCTTTCCAACACGGACCCCAACCCAACCTTTATCAAACCCGATTAGATGTGTGTGGTAACCACTTTTATACCCGCGGACCCGAATAGGACCCAGGTTACCCTATTAGCAAATAGGTCAGGTCGAATTTTTACTTAAACCATACCCGATTAAACCTGAACCCATTTAATTAATAACCCTAACTCTAACCCTCCTCTCACTTATTCTAATTCTTAGGTCAGGATCTTTTCCTCCTCCGGACCTCCTTCTTCACCATCTCCCACCTTGACCTCTCCCCCCCGGGGCCACCCCTCCACCACCATAACAACCATGATGTTGATAATGATGAGCACCAATTGTTACACACAGAACAACAACAACTCATCTCCCTCCACCTCTGCCAGGCCTTCCCAAACCTAACAGCACTTTTTGTCTAAGCCGCGGCCCTCGCACCCTCCTCTACACCTCACCCTGCACTGGTCAGCGTTCCGCCATGCCGCCTCCTCCACCGGCACCAACACTCACCCCTCGACCCCCCAGCACTAATCTCGAACCTCTATTTGCCACATATCCATAGTTGACATCCATAAATTGTTAGACTTATTTGGATTAGAGTCTAAATTAATTTGGGCCTACACAAGTCTAATTGGATTTATACACCCGTATCTATAAGCCTATATTGTTGGACCCAATAAAGAATTAATCAAGCCTAATGATTTGGGTCTAAACACGTTTCATTTACACTTAGCCATGAGTGTATTTAAATTAAGATGTGAGGCTTATCTACATGTGTGGAACTCGTGTTATCAATCAAGGGTTTAAATCTATGATGAGTTGAACTAGAATTCTTTGATGCTATATATATAATATGGGTAGGATTCCCTCTCCACAACCAAAATTATTATAACTTAATCTTTCTCTTGGAGGCCTCTCATCTCCTCTAAGGATCAAGAAGAGAACTTGGTGGCTGGAGAGAAGAATCTCCTCTCTAAACTCTGGCGTCCTCGAGATCGTGCAATGTTCGCCATCCCTTTCGTGATGGAATCAGGTATGCTTAAACCCTCATTCCCTTTGATCTTGATAAAAAGGCTTTTAGTTTATGCATGAATTTTTTGTATAGAAATATTATTAGATCCATTAATTAGTATCAGAGCCACCTTTTTATCCGATCATCGGGATTTATAGAAATTTCGATCTCGATCTATAAATACCATGAATATTTCTTCCCTTAATTCAATAATATTTGTGTCTCATATATTGAATTAAAAGTTTAAAAGGGATGATTTATGAAATTTTACATGTATATACTTTCTGGGATTTTTAATCTGTGTTATTATTTCAAAAATACTTTTTGGAAATTTAAAAAAAAATAATTGCATGGCTGGACACATGCATGTAGGGTCTGCATGCATGCAGGCCTTCAGATAATATCAAAAAATTGCAAAGTATGCATGCGCATGCATGCAGATGCCATGCATGTGTTGCAAGCAGGCGCATGCAGCAATGTGCCTGCCTGCTGGGCCATAGTGCATGAAGGCACTATAGCCCCTGCGCTTATGGGGCCAGTGTGGGCCCCTTCCTCCGGTGGCGTGCAACAGCCGCCGGCTACCATGGGCCGGCGGCTGCAGTGGCAAAATTAAAAAAAAAAGTTAATTATTTTTTTGGGTTTTCTTAATTAAGTGAGATTATGTGATTAATTAAGATTAAGAAATTTAGATATAGAATTTTAATCTAATAAGAAAACCTAATTCTAATTAATCTCATATTAAATTTAATTGGAATTCTTAAGATTGATTTGGGTTTTAGGATTGAGATAGAATCTAGCCTATTAAGGGTACTTTGGTGTAGAATTTTAATTAAATAAAGATCAAATTCCAATCAATCTCACATTAAGCTAATTAGATTTTATTCAGTTTATTAAATCCGACCCCTTAAGGAAACCCATAACTTCACCATTGCGGTCGGGTCTGATCCAGACCCGATAAGCACTGCAGACTCGTTTTGTCAATAAAAACTTCAATTAGCTGTTGCGGACTCATTCGACCTCTGTTTTGAGCGTGTAAACAGCTGTTTCGAAGCTCTTGACGAGCACTACAGTATTACAGGCACTATATATGACAAAATAGCATTAGTTGATATAAAAAAGGCATTGGAGTGTTTGTTTACTGTGATAATATGTATCCTTACATGCTTCCGCTTCTTCAATATTTATTATATTGCTTATATTATTTTATCATGATGAATATTGATGTTTACTATAGTAGATAACACATAGATAAAGATATATACATGTTTAAGTTAAAATTTTTATAAAAGAGCTTATTTAATTGCATATATAGTTCATGCGGATAATAGCCGACCCAAAGGAAGACTATTGTTTGGCCGAATTATGTACGATGTCGAATACTTGATGTGAGTAATGCAAATGGGAGACTTTGGTGTGTGGTAATCAGCTCAAAGAAAGGTTGTTATCACATAGGCCCATATTGTATTACCCTCATCAACTAGTCAGACGGCGGAATAAGAATCCAGATGCGTAGATTTGGGTAGTCCATGCGTGTGCAATCGGCCCAAAGGAAGGTTGTCGTTATGGCTGAGACATTTACATATATTATATGGTCGATATAAGTAACTTAAACTTTGGGACCAATCCTATAAAGGTACAGTCAGCCCAAAAGAAGGTTGTTTTCTTACATAGGATCTAGACCTTAGGTTATCTATATTGGACCAGTACAGTGTTGGCATAAAGAGACACAACTTGTTCTGAAAGTTTGGCCGGCAGCTCTATCGGTTAAACTGGTTGTATTTTCTGAAATTCAATTTTTTATGGCTATTATAGTGCAATTTTGTTAAATGAAATGTTTATGTTAAATTGATGAGAAATTATACGCTTATGTAGTCTAAATTGAATAGTACAAACTTTAAAAAGTAGTAAGATCATGTAAAAGATCGTTCTTGAATTCATGGACCTAGACTCATCTTAAGGACTGAAGGACCCCTACTATCACTAACAAAAGTTCAGTTAAAGAAAAGGTCAACTATGATAAGTGTTGGCCCAAGAGGTTACACTCTCCAATTGTTTTGTGTTTTGATGATGACAAACCAAATTAGTGCTATTTGGTACTAACAAGTTTTGTTAAGATGAGTTTCAGGTCTTGTACCATGTTTAGAGACCATTCGCTTAGCTATTGCAAGAACTTCTAAGTTCCACAAAGTAAGGAAGGCAATTTGCTCATCAAGGAAGGATCATAGAAGAGAAGGCACTAGTAAGGCATTGGATGGCTCAAAGACGTGAAGATTGCTCAGAGGTCCTTAGGTTTTGTATTTTTAGTTTTATAGCTTGTTAAAGAATAGAGATTAGGTTTGAAGCTCAATCACACACGTTTTTGCGCATATACTATTTCTTAGTTTATTTCCTATAAAATATACAAAAATATTTTAGTACAAAATCTTTCTTCTACAAATTTCTTTTTATGTTACATACTGAATTCCTGTTTAAAATAGTTTTGTTAAAAATATTTTTCTTCTCAAAATTCTGTCTTTATTTTGTTTTTTGACCTGATCCGGTCGACCGGCAGTCTACCGACAGTCGACCGAGTCTGTGTCAGGCTGGTCCGGTCGACCGGACCAGTCGACCGAGGTCCTGGCAGAATGCACGTATCCGTGTGCATGTCTGTCGGTCGACCGGGGCAGTCGACCGATATTTATTTTTAAGTCACAGTTTGTATCAGTCGACCGGGTCGGTCGACCGATAGCCTGTAACGGTCGGAATTTTGTACTACCGGTCGACCGGCCCGGTCGACCGATGTAGCCGTTGAACAGTAACGGGCAGATTTTTTAAGAGCTGTTTATTTTTGTCTTTTGTGTTTAAAAATTCGTTTAAGGATATATTTTGATCTAATTACCTCCTAAACATCAGTAAATATGTTTTATCCCTAAACCCTAGCCCTCTCCTATAAATAGGGGTGTTTGGGGGAGAGATTGGTTACAACAACAATTATTGCTAAAAATTTAAAAGTTTAAGGCTTTCAAAGTTCTTGGTTTTTGAGCTAAATTCTCTCAATTTCTGAAGGGTTTTCAAAAGTTTTTCTCTGATTTCAATTTCTTTTCCTTACACACAAAAGAGCTTCATTCCTACTCAATATTCTCTAAGGACCTTTGTAAGGGAAGAGATATTTGAAAGAGAGAGTTTGTGGTCTTTTGACTACCAAGGAAATTACTTGTACTGAGATTGTGGAGTTGGGTACTCCATTGTAATTGAGATCTTTGTGATAGTGGAAGTAGCTAGAATCCTTCTGGGGAAGGCGGGGAGTAGAGCTGGGTGCTCGAACCTCGATAACATATCCTTGTGTTTGCGATTGGTTTACATTCTTGCAATTCTTACTCTACTTTGCTTGCACTTATTACTTGCTCATCATACTTACTTGCTTGCATTCATCTTGTGACTCTTGCTTGGTGATAGTTGTAACTTTAATTTTTAATTTGCCCCTTGATTAGCATTGTCACCTATTCACCCCCCCTCTAGGTGACTTTTCAATTGGTATCAGAGCTTGGACTCTAGGTTTGGCTTAACATCCATAGAGAGATCCTTAAAATATTGCTAATCAACATTTTCATTTCATTCATTCTTCACTAGTAAACATGGCCGACAACATTAAATCCCCGCCTAAATTTGATGGCCTAAATTTCCCAATTTGGAAGGTTAGGATGACTATATTTTTGCAATCCTTGGGTAGCTTAGTGGCCAAGTCCTTGACTAAACCCTTTGTAGCACCCGATGGTGATGAGAGCACTTAGACCGACCTTGACTTTAAACTATATGAGGCTAACTCCAAAGCCCAAAATTCCTTATTAACCGCCTTGAATGAGGATGACCTTACACGGGTAATTCATTGCCAATCCGCCTATGAGATTTGGCAACACTTATTGGTCACACACGAGGGGACTTCACAAGTCAAGAGAGCTAAGATAGATCTCTTGAGGTCCCAATATGAGTCATTTAAAATGCTTGATGATGAGTCTATTGATAGTATGGCTACAAGGTTTACTAAAATCACTAATGGTCTTTCTTCATTAGGTGATGACATCTCCAACGATCAAAAGGTGCGGAAAGTAATTCGGGCTCTTCCTTCATCATGGGAGATCAAGGCCACCACCTTGAAGGAGTTGAACGACAAGGACGAGATGGATCTCATTAGTCTCATTGGGAACCTAAAGACCCATGAGATGGAGAAGAAGGCGAGAGAAGAGGCCACTACTTCAAAGAAGAAATCCATAGCCTTCAAGACTTCATCCACCAATGATGACGATGAAGATGACGAAGAAGAAGATGAGGAGCTAACTCTACTTGTGCGGAATGTCAAGAGGTTGTACCGAAAGAACAAGTTCAACTTCCGGAGAAAATTCGAAGGCAAAGAGGAGCGGAAGATCATATGCTACAATTGCCGCAAACATGGACATATTATGGCGGATTGTCCGGAGTTCAAGAAGAAAATGACTTCCTCCTTTAAGCCAAAGAAGCCGGAGGAAAAGAAAGCCTACAAAGCTACATGGGATTCGGAAAGCGAGTCCGAAGAGGAGGTGGATCAAGCTAACATGTGTTTCATGGCAAACACACCCAAGGTAACCTCTCAATCCCTTGATGATGAAGATGATGATGTAAGTAAGGAAGTTCTTGTACATGCATTTGTAGAACTTTTCGAAACTTATGATAACAAGAAAATGGAATGCTTTAAATTACAAAAAGAAGTTGCTTTTCTTAAAAATCAACTTGCTTTGGTTTCAAAAGAAAAAGATGATCTTTCTTCCAATCTTGTTTCTATTCAAAATGAATTTGACGCTTATAAGATTTCTTGTAAGGGTAAAACCCCTATTGTTGATAATAAAGAAATTTCTTCCTTAAAAACCAAAATGGTTGATTTTGAAAAGATTTTGAAAGATTGTGCTTTTAACACCAAGAAGCTTGAAGAAAAGTTTTCCAAAAAGCACACTTCTCATGTTAAAGATTCTCATGCTAAAATTCCACATGCTCACACTTCAAATAATACTTCTCATGCTAAATCTTTTCATGCTCACAATGCCCATGCTCACAAATCACACACTCACTATGCTTTTAGATATGGTAGAGTGTATAGATGTACTTATTGTGGCAAAAATGGACATTTAGCTAAATTTTGTTATGATAAATTGCATAGTTCAAATAATCTTGTTTGGGTTAATGGCTCTAACCCTCATGGACCCAAGAAAATGTGGGTAGCAAAATCAAGTCCTAAAATGTTTGATGTAGGTACACACCAAGGCTCCAAGACGTAGGGAGCGGTGGTACCTTGATAGTGGTTGTTCGAGACACATGACGTGGGATATCAACAACTTCACAACCCTATCAAGGTACATGGAAGGTGGCACCGTCACCTTCGGGGATGACTCCAAAGGAACTATCATCGGTATAGGTAACATTCAAATTGGTGCATCTCCTACTATTGAGAATGTTGTTTTAGTTGATGGTTTGAAACATAATTTGCTTAGCATTAGCCAACTTTGTGACCGTGGACTTAAAGTTGTTTTTGATGATACTTCTTGCAAGATTTTTGATGTTAAATCTAATGATTGTATTCTTACCGGTTTTCGTGATAATAATGTTTATATCATTGACATGCTTAATTTAGATTGTTCTACTAAATGCTTAAATGCTTTTGATGAAAATTCTTGGCTTTGGCATAGAAGATTAGGACATGCATCTTTTGACCATATTTCTAGGATTAATTCAAAGGAATTAGTGAAGGGTATACCTTGCTTGGATTTTGAGAAAGACCGCATTTGTAGTGCGTGCCAACTTGGGAAACAAACCAAGTCTTCCTTTAAACCAATCAAGGATATCATGTCAACTAGGCCTTTAGAATTAATTCATATGGATCTTTTTGGACCAACTAAAACTAAGAGTTTAAATGGAAGTAGATTTGCATTTGTTTTGGTTGATGATTTCTCCCGTTTTACTTGGGTTTTCTTTTTGCAAAATAAAGATCAAACTTTTTCTCATTTTAAGATTTTTCGAAAAAGAGTTGAAAAAGAAAAGGGTTTTCCGATTTTGAGAATAAGGAGTGATAGAGGTGGTGAGTTTATTAACCAACTCTTCATGACTTATTGTGATGAAAAGGGAATTAAGCATGAAACGTCTTGTCCTAGAACTCCACAACAAAATGGAGTTGTAGAAAGGAAAAATAGAACACTTCAAGAGATGGTTAGGACAATGATAAGTGAATATGACCTCCCTCAATATTTATGGGCCGAGGCCGTAAACACCGCATGTTATATATCGAATCGTATTTATTTATGCAAAAATTCTTCAAAAACTTCTTTTGAAATGTATCATTCTAGAAAACCTAATGTTGCATATTTTAAAGTTTTTGGATGCAAGTGTTTTGTTTTAAATACTAAGGATAATTTGGGTAAATTTGATGCTAAGGCTTATGAGGCTATCTTTGTTGGATATTCCTCTACTAGCAAAGCATATAGAGTTTTCATTAGATCTTCTCTTACCATAGAAGAATCCATGCATGTTAAATTTGAAGAATCTAATGTGTTTGTTGAGAATGTTGTAGAGCTTGAACCATTAGGTGAAGACATGGAGAGACTATCCTTGAAGGACTCACCCGCTCAAGAAGAAAAGCTAGATCCTATTGGTGAAGTTCAAGAGGATAAGGAGGAAAGCACTCAACCGCTTCCTAAAGCTTGGAGATACGCTACAAATCATCCTAAGGAGCTCATCTTGGGTGATGCATCTAAAGGAGTCACAACGCGCTCCAAACTCCATGACCTATGTGGTAACTTTGCTTTCATTTCTCATTTTGAACCCAAAGGCATTCTCGAAGCCGAGACGGACCCATATTGGTTGCTTGCCATGCAAGAGGAACTCAATCAATTTGAGCGCAACCAAGTTTGGCACCTTGTTCCTAAGCCCCACGATAGACCAATAATTGGTACTAAGTGGATCTTTAGAAACAAGATGGATGAGTCCGGAAATGTCATTAGGAATAAAGCTAGGTTAGTGGCCCAAGGTTACACTCAAGTTGAGGGAATTGACTTTGAGGAGACCTTTGCACCCGTAGCACGGCTTGAAGCCATACGGATGACACTAGCTTTTGCATGTTTTAAAAATTTTAAACTTTTTCAAATGGATGTAAAAAGTGCATTTTTGAATGGTTTTATTAATGAAGAAGTTTATGTTTCTCAACCTCCCGGTTTATTGATCATGTTCATCCCGATTTTGTTTTTAAACTTGATAAAGCTTTGTATGGATTGAAACAAGCTCCAAAAGCTTGGTATGAAAGGCTTTCTAGTTTTCTCATTTCAAATGATTTTATTAAAGGCAAAGTAGACACAACTCTTTTTACTAAGCATGTTGATAATGATATTTTAATTGTGCAAATTTATGTTGATGATATAATCTTTGGATCTACTAATGAGCTTTTATGCAAGGATTTTGAGAAGGTAATGCAACTAGAATTTGAAATGTCTTCCATGGGTGAGCTCAATTTCTTCCTTGGACTCCAAATCAAGCAATTGCAAGACGGAACCTTCATTAACCAAGCCAAGTACGCAAAGGAGCTAGTAAAGAAGTTTGGGCTTGAAGGATCAAAGGCTTGCAACACTCCAATGGCAACTACAACCAAGCTTGATAAGGACGAACAAGGTAAAAATGTTGATATTAAATTATATAGAAGCATGATAGGAAGTCTTTTATATTTGACGGCAAGTAGGCCAGATATCATGTTTAGTGTGTGTCTTTGTGCTAGATTTCAATCGTGTCCTAAAGAGTCTCATCTTATTGCGGTAAAACGCATTATTCGTTATATTAAGGGCACTATTGGAATGGGTCTTTGGTATCCAAAAACTATAGATTTTTCAATGACTAGTTATTCGGATGCCGACTATGCGGGTTGTAGAGTAGATAGAAAGAGTACTAGTGGGACATGTCAATTTCTTGGTAATTGTCTTGTTTCATGGTCCTCTAGGAAACAAAATTCCGTAGCTCTCTCAACCGCCGAGGCGGAGTATGTTGCCGCGGGGGCTTGTTGTGCACAAGTCCTTTGGATGAAACATACTCTCCTTGATTTTGATTTGCACTTTGATCATATAAAAATATTTTGTGATAATACTAGTACTATACACATGACCAAAAATGCAAATCAACATAGTAAGACCAAGCACATTGAGATTAGATATCACTTTCTTAGAGATCATTTTGAGAAAGGTGATATAGATATTGATTATGTTTCCACGGATTTACAACTAGCCGATATTTTCACTAAACCTCTTGATTTTGCTAGATTTTCGTTTATTTGTGGAGAACTTAATGTTTGTATTATTGAATAGACATGTTTTTCATAACCCTTTTTGATGTATGACAAAAAGGGGGAGAATAAGTTTACATGGACAAAAATAAGTTCATTTGGTCTTGGTTCCATATGAATTTATATGTTTTGTTTTTATGAATTTTTGTGTTTTAAATAAATTCTTGTGTTTTAGTTGTTTTTGGTATTTTTGGTATCAAGAGCAATTTTTGTGTTTTATATATCTGTTTTAATTGGTTTCAATAATTGGTGCATCATTTCAATTATTGGTATCTAGAGCATATTCTTGTGTTTTATGTATAACATAATTTGAGGGGGAGTTTTCTCCTACCCTATATTTTTGTTAATAGCCTATTTGTTTTGTCATCATCAAAAAGGGGGAGATTGTTGGCCCAAGAGGTTACACTCTCCAATTGTTTTGTGTTTTGATGATGACAAACCAAATTAGTGCTATTTGGTACTAACAAGTTTTGCTAAGATGAGTTTCAGGTCTTGTACCATGTTTAGAGACCATTCGCTTAGCTATTGCAAGAACTTCTAAGTTCCACAAAGCAAGGAAGGCAATTTGCTCATCAAGGAAGGATCATAGAAGAGAAGGCACTAGTAAGGCATTGGATGGCTCAAAGACGTGAAGATTGCTCAGAGGTCCTTAGGTTTTGTATTTTTAGTTTTATAGCTTGTTAAAGAATAGAGATTAGGTTTGAAGCTCAATCACACACGTTTTTGCGCATATACTATTTCTTAGTTTATTTCCTATAAAATATACAAAAATATTTTAGTACAAAATCTTTCTTCTACAAATTTCTTTTTATGTTACATACCGAATTCCTGTTTAAAATAGTTTTGTTAAAAATATTTTTCTTCTCAAAATTCTGTCTTTATTTTGTTTTCTGACCTGATCCGGTCGACCGGCAGTCTACCGACAGTCGACCGAGTCTGTGTCAGGCTGGTCCGGTCGACCGGACCAGTCGACCGAGGTCCTGGCAGAATGCACGTATCCGTGTGCATGTCTGTCGGTCGACCGGGGCAGTCGACCGATATTTATTTTTAAGTCACAGTTTGTATCAGTCGACCGGGTCGGTCGACCGATAGCCTGTAACGGTCGGAATTTTGTACTACCGGTCGACCGGCCCGGTCGACCGATGTAGCCGTTGAACAGTAACGGGCAGATTTTTTAAGAGCTGTTTATTTTGTCTTTTGTGTTTAAAAATTCGTTTAAGGATATATTTTGATCTAATTACCTCCTAAACATCAGTAAATATGTTTTATCCCTAAACCCTAGCCCTCTCCTATAAATAGGGGTGTTTGGGGGAGAGATTGGTTACAACAACAATTATTGCTAAAAATTCAAAAGTTTAAGGCTTTCAAAGTTCTTGGTTTTTGAGCTAAATTCTCTCAATTTCTGAAGGGTTTTCAAAAGTTTTTCTCTGATTTCAATTTCTTTTCCTTACACACAAAAGAGCTTCATTCCTACTCAATATTCTCTAAGGACCTTTGTAAGGGAAGAGATATTTGAAAGAGAGAGTTTGTGGTCTTTTGACTACCAAGAAAATTACTTGTACTGAGATTGTGGAGTTGGGTACTCCATTGTAATTGAGATCTTTGTGATAGTGGAAGTAGCTAGAATCCTTCTGGGGAAGGCGGGGAGTAGAGCTGGGTGCTCGAACCTCGATAACATATCCTTGTGTTTGCGATTGGTTTACATTCTTGCAATTCTTACTCTACTTTGCTTGCACTTATTACTTGCTCATCATACTTACTTGCTTGCATTCATCTTGTGACTCTTGCTTGGTGATAGTTGTAGCTTTAATTTTTAATTTGCCCCTTGATTAGCATTGTCACCTATTCACCCCCCCTCTAGGTGACTTTTCAATAAGTAGAAGAGGTCTTACAGGATGTGTCTAATAGTCATAAAACACACTATTCCTATAAGTATTACGGATTTTATGCCTGTTAAAATCAGTGCTAAGAGTTTTTCAGCTGAGTAGTCGACTGATTTATTAAATCGGATAAAGTTGAGATCAGCACGCATCTTAGCAAGCTGATAAATATGCGCTACAACGGCAAAGAAAACATAAGAGAGTTTTCATTATGAAAATGTCCAATCTTGTTTTTAAACTAAAAGCACTGAAATTGGAATTCTCTGAAGAGATTCTAGTGCACTTCATTTTAATCTATTTTCTTATAAATAATAACCCTTTTCAAGATTATTTATAATGCTTAAAGGGAAAAGTGGAGTCTCATTGAGCTCATCTGTCACTGTGTCCGGAAGAAAAAAAGAGATTGAAATAATAAAAGACTGAAAATGCTCACTTAGCATCTAAGGTAATACTTCTAATAAGAAAAGAAAAAGTGAAACTAAAGGAAGGAACATAAACATCACTACAGCAGCCGATCCTAAGCGGCAAAAGTGCAGAACAAGAAGCCTAAGGTCATTGCATGCTTCTTCTGCAGGAAAGTAGGCCACCTCAGGCAGGATTGCATAAAGCATCAGAAATGGCTAATTAAGAAGGGTATATCTCATATTTATGTTTGTTCTGAAATTAATTTAGCTTTAGTGCCACTTCATACATGGTGGATAAATAATTCATATAAGCGATTCAATGCGGAACTTTCAAATTCAAAGGAGGCCCAGCCCAGCTGAGCGATACGTATACATGGGTGATGAAAATAAAGTTACAGTTGAAGCTATTGGAGTTTATAGGCGTAAATTAGATTCTGATTTTTTATTTTAGATTTGAATGAGACTTTATATGTACCATTTTTTAGGTGGAATCGTATTTCTATTTCATTATTAGACAGACCGAATTTTATTGTCACTCTTGATAATGAAATGCTTAGTCTACTTTTCAAATCAAAAGTTATTGGTACTAGAATTCTGATTGATGACTATATAAATTGAGACTTCATGCCTCATATCCTAAATCTTTATATGTGAATAGCCTAAGCACTAAGCGGATATTAATTAAAGAAATATTAGAAAGTTTGGTTCTAGATGGAGTTCATGAGTCTTAGATTTGGTGCATACAGACATTTGTAGCTCATTCCCTACAGCTTCCTGGAATGGCCACAGATATTTCATCATTTTTAAGATAATTACTTTTGTTATGGGTACCTATACTTGATTCATGAGAAATCCCAATCACTGGATATATTTAAAATCTATAAAGTTGAAGTTAAAAATGAACTGAATAGAAAGATTAACACCGTTAAAATTGACCGTGGTGGTGAGTACTTATGACGGATCGGTATATGTCCAGGATCTTTTACCATTTTCTGAAAGAGTGGTATTGTAGCCCAGTATATCATGCTAGGGACACCTCGTCAAAATGGTATTACTGAGAGATGAAATCACACATTAAAGGACATGGTTAGGAGTATGATAGCTCACATTACTCCACCAGAGTCATTATGAAGTAAAACCTTAAAGACGCTTGTCTACCTCCTTAATAGAGTACCTAACAAAACAGTAAATAAAATTTCATATGATTTATGGACTGGGAAATCTTCCAGTATTAGGCATCTACATGTTTGGAGTTGTCTAGCAGAAGTTCGGCCATATATACCATATGAGAAAAGGCTGGACTCAAGGACAGTTAGTTGTTTATTCGTAGGGTATTCTGAGAGGTATAAATGCTTTAGATTTTACTGTCCCTCCACTAAGAATATAATAGAAATGGATAAAGCTAAATTTATTGAGGATATTCAGAACAGTGGGAGTCAACTATATAAGAATTTTATATTTGAAGAAGAACAACTCAAGACAACTGTCCAAATAATGAAGTAGTTATTCCACTTCAGTTTGAAAATACAGTTGTACCCTTACAAGGTACATATACAGTTTATCCTGAAGTAGATTCTGCTGATGAGGTAGAACTTGAAAATTCTCAACCACGAGTGCCTAGGAGATCAACTAGAGAGAGGAGATCAGCCATTGCCAATGACTATGTAGTTTATCTCTAAGAGTATAAGTTTGACACAGGGCTGAAGAATGACCCCATACCCTTGAATGGGGCCAAACTCAGCATTCACTCCACTAAATGGTCAAATGCCATGAAGGATGAGTTAAAATCCTTGAAGGACAATGATGTTTGGGATCTAATAGAATTGCCTAATGGTAAGAAACCGATTGGCTGTAAATGGATGTTTAAAACCAAACTGGATTCGAAAGGCAATTTTAAAAATATAAGGCATATCTTGTCGCAAAGGGATTCACTCAAACAGAAGGCATTCACTATAAGGAGATTTTCTCCTCGATTTTCATGAAGGATTCTTTTAGAATTATCATAACACTAGTGGTCTACTTTGACCTGGAGTTACACCAAATGGATATTAAGATTGCCTTCCTTAATGGTGATATTGAGGAAGAAATATGTATGGTGCAACCGACAATTTTGAATCTAAATGTTCTTAATATTTGGTTTACAAATTAAAGAAATCCATTTATAGTTTAAAGCAAGCATCCCGTCAATGATATTTGAAATTTGATCAAGTAATATCTATTTTTTATTTTAAGGAGAATGTGGCTGATCAGTACATTTACCATAAATTTAAAGAGAGTAAACTTATTTTTCTTGTGTTATATGTGGATGACATTCTACTAACAAGTAACGATATGGCTCGTTTATTTGAGATCAAAAGTTTTCTCTCAAAGAATTTTGAAATGAAAAATTTTGGAGACAATTCTTTTATGATAGGCATCCAGATTCAACGTGACAGGACATGTGGAATATTAGGTTTATCACAAAAGGCCTATCTCGATAAAATGCTAGATAGATGTGGCATGAAGAATTGCTCTAGGGGAGACAAGTTAAGTCTACTCCAATGCCCCAAGAACGACATAAAGAAAGAGCAAATGAAAGACATTTCATATGCATCGGCGGTTGAAAGTATGATGTATGCTCCAGTTTGTACCCATGTAGACACAACATATACCATTGAGAAACTTGACAGATACTTGATCAATCCTGGATTGATCACTGGAAGACTGCCAAGAATGTAATGCGATATTTACAGAAGACTACATGAAATCTGATTACCTGCAGCTGATCAGATACACAGATTCAGATTATGCTGGATATATCGACAAAAGAAAGTCCACTTCAGGTTACATTTTCCTGATTGTAGGAAGATGGTTGATTTAGTCGAGGGGCCATTACAGCTACACTGTGACAATAAGAGGTGTAGAGCTCTACTGCAATAGTGACAAGAGTTCAGAAAATTCAAAACATATCGACATCAAGTTTCTTGTCATCAATAATAAAGTTCGGAATCACATTGTGTATGTTGATAGTTTTAGTACTATTCTTAACATTACAAATTCACTCATTAAAGGACTTCCACCTAAAGTCTTCTTAGAGCAAATTACTCATATGGGGATGGCTAGTCATGATGATATCTTGATTTAGTGAGAGTGGATAATTTCATATAACGGACATTATTTTTAAGTGCACTTTATATATGTTTGTTGATTCTGATAAAAAAATTTATAACTGCTTTTCTTAAAATCTACTTTTGCGCATTTGAGTTTGTTGAATTAGCAGTTAGAGTGGTTGGAGTCATAAAGTTAGACTCATTAGAGTCATAAAGTGAAAACCAGTTGGAATGGTACCTTATTTGATCAGAGAACATTTTCATGCCACACGTCCATATTTGATCTATGTCATTATGTTGGCCCAGAGGTCTTTTACCTTAGTTTTAATGATGACTAACTCATGAAGGTTAGTTTACTAATGATCTTGTGTTTAAGATCTTAGTAGGTGATTAGCTTCAATAAAGGATTCAAATCCAGTTTTGGAGCTAACATATGATGATTCACGTCAAGATCACATCTAGTACTCGGAAGGAGTCAAGCTCTATGGATCGTGTTTGGATCGAGTCGGCTTTGAGAAGGAGTTCTAAAAGAAGATCTCAATTTGCTTAGTTTAGTTTTGATTTAGATCTTGTATAAGAATAACTTAGTTTTAATATGCTCAAGTTCACACACACACAAGTTAAAATAGTTTTTTATTTCAGTTTAACTGGTTTTAGATTTTCAAAGAATACATATATGATTTTCATGAATAGACAGAATCAAAAGAAGTTTTACATGGTTTATATGTATATTAGATTTCATCCATATACATTGATAGTTTATATTGTCTAAAAACTTATTTTGATGATTTTAGTTCATGATTTCAAGTTTTGGTTAAAACAAAACTTAGTTTTGGATTTTATGTCAACAAAATAGATATATCTTTTATATGTGTATTGGATTCTATCTGCACACAATATGCTTCAAAAGTGTTTCTATATCATGTTTTGGTATTTATACAAGTTTTGGAGAAAACAGATTTTCATTTCAAAATTCAAGTTTTGAAAAATACCGGTTTTGTTTTAAAGCTTAATCTCTATATCACAATGTGATTTTATGGGATTTTATGAGTATTTAAAAGACCATATTTTCAAACCCTAAAACTTTAACCTGAGGCTTCTGGCGGTCGACCGACCGGTCGACCAGACCAGAGCTTGGTCGACCAGTCGATCGACTGATGTGCACAAACGTGCACAAGGCATTTGGCATTTGTGGCTGGTCACCGTGCGGTCGACCGACTGGCACTACCCAACTCTCGGGTAGGGCCCGGTCGACCAGATGGTCGATCGACATGCCATTGTACCTTGGGGCCGGTCGATCGAGCGGTCGACCGATAGTGCCTAACGGTCAAAAATTTAACCGTTGGCTGGTCAATCAGGCGATCGACCGACAGGTCACTCTGCACCTGTTTGGACCCCCAACGACTATATTTTGGGAATCCTATAAATATGGGTTCCCTTGGCTTGTTTCTCCTAAGATTTTCAAGAGTAATTTTTTTCCATCTTTTTTAGTGTTTTCAGCAAGTTTTAAAAGTAATTTTTTGCCAAAAATTCTCTTATCTTCATTTGTTTCATAGTTTTGGAAAATAAAAAAATCCAGTCTTTGGGAATTCTATTTTGTTTTTCATTTTATATATCCATCAAGAAGATTTTTTCAAGTATTTTCTTTGTTGTTTCTTTTTCAAAATATTTTGTTTTCTCACATACTTGAGCTATCATCTCTAATCCTATCTTTAGGATTTTTGTTTTGTGAGAAAACTGTTTGTGATCCTTTGAGATCATCAAGAGAGTGTTTGTGATCTTTGTGATAACCAAGTGTATTTTTTCTTTGCTTTGTGCCACCTCTTGTGTAGAGGTTTGTGTTGTAGAGAGGAGTTGTGTACTTTCAGTGTTGAGTTGTAATTCCACAGTGGAGGTCTCTTTGTGGAAGGTCTTGTGTGGACGTAGTGGAAATCCTTCTGTGTGAAGGTGGGGACGTAGAGCAGTGGCTCGAACCTTGAAATATATTTTTATGTTTGCGATTGATCCACTATTTCTCAACTCTATCTCTCTTATATCTGCATTGATTTATATTGTTCATATATTTATGCTAGATATATTTTGTGCATGCCCACACTTGTGTTTAACCAAAAGAGCTTATTAAAGCACCTCAACTCTTAGTTTAGAGAAATCTAGAGGAGTAGCTCCAGAGCCCTTCATGGGGAATTCAGACTCACTCTTGGTTACATGTTGTGTGTTTGCAATTTAATTTTTAATTCTGCATCATTTGCCTTAGATTAGTAAGTACTCCTATTCACCCCCCTCTAGGTGTATTTCAGTTAAAGGTTCTGAAACTTGTGATGTGAAAGGTCCTACCTCGATTATACAGAAAGTAACGACCGTCATGTCCGGTGGCAGGACACTTAATGGATCATGTTGTTTTGAAACATGGTTTATTGACAGCTAAAGTTTTGGTACCATAAAGTTATGTATAACATCCTTCCAGTATGACTTGTTTGGCCCAAGTGGGAGATTATTAGACTTATTTAGATTATATTCTAAATTAATTTGAGCCTACACAAGTCTAATTGGATTTATACACCCATCTCTATAAGCCTATGTTGTTGGACCCAATAAAGAATTGATCAAGCCTAATGGTTTGGATCTAGACACGTTTAATTTACACTTACCTATGAGTGTATTTAAATTAAGATGTGGTACTCATTTACACGTGTGAAACTTGTGTTATCAATCAAGGGTTTAAATCTATGATGAGTTGAACTAGAATTCCTTAATGCTATATATATTATGGGTAAAATTTCCTCTCCACAACCAAAACTATTATGACCTAATCTCTCTCTTGGATGCTTCTCATCTCCTCTAAAGATCAAGAAGAGAACTTGGTGGTTGGAGAGAAGAATCCCTTCTCTCAACTCTGACGTCCTCGAGACGTGCAACATTCGCCATTCTTTTCGTGATGGAACCAGGTATGCTTAAACCCTCATTCCCTTTGATCTTGATAAAGAGGCTTTTAGTTTATGAATGGTTCTTGTATAGAAATAATTATTAGATCCAACATAAATTTCTCCAAATTTTACTGTTGGACTAAAGACATCCCCGTCGCCCGCCAGGCCTACTTGGTTGTGGCTGCCGCCCTCACCCGCATCGACCTCCTCAATCCATCACTTGCCGAAGGGTTCAGGTCCCCCAAGCTTGTCGCCATCGCCGCCTGCAGTAATCTGGTCGAGTCGGGTTATTGGACATGTATAGGAACAATTATTTTGAACCCATGGATACTCGAGTCGAGTTTGGTTCTTATAATGGTAATCGGGTTCAAGTCTGATAACTATCGTACCCACTCCGAACCCTGTTGACAGGCCTAATTGCCACCTCGTCCAATTCAAAAGTCTAATGGAAAGATACTTGAATATGCTGCCAATTTCTCTTACCTTTTTCCTACATTGTGGTGGAAGTTCAATCATTTAACAACAAGATTCTTTGTAAAGTGCAACAAGAATATATTTTTTTCCTTCTAGTTGTTAGATTCTCTTTTTCATCTGTATAACATTCAAAGTTTATGGATGACTAAGCCTCCAATTATTTTGTTTAATTTAATCCTCTTGCTTGACCACATCTCTTCTCTCTCGTTCACTTTATCCTTTCTTTTAATCTAATCTGAAGAATGACTCTATCAGCCCTCACCCTTTCATTGTTCTATGCTTCTCAAATAAATACAACAGTCTGAGAACAAATCCTGGTCCAATATTAAGGTCTAGTGTCGCTATTCATTTTAAGCATGAACAATAAGAATCTTTTCCTTGATGTGTATAAAACATTACAGATGGGTTTAGTCATATTTTCAGGTTTATATTATTATATAGGGTTTTTAGCATATATATCTTTTGCTTTTATTATATTACATATATGTTGCTATCTTATTCATATTCCATATATGTCCTCACGTTTTAAATGAATTTTTCACACACACACACACATATACATATGGGTAAGGCTACAACACACCTAGGTGTAACAAAGTTAAGTTACACACACCTCTTTTTACCACACAAAAATTTTGCTTGATGAGATATATGAGTGATCCTTCTAGGAATCTTACCACACAAAGTTAAGTTACAACACACCTCTTTTACTTCACAAACAAAAATTAATGTGAGTGATCCTTTCAAGATGTTTAAAAAATATTTTTTGTGTGACGAAAAAAGATGTGTGTAATATAACTTAGTTACACCTAGGTATAATATATATATATATATATATATATATATATATATATATATATATATATATATATATATATATATATATATATATATATATATATATATATATATATATATATATATATATATAGGGGTTTCTGTACCTCAGCCGCCAGCTGAGAGAGTTTCTCAGCCGGCCGGCCGTAGCAACATAATAGTCACGCATTTGTAAAAGAATTTGACTGACAAAAAATAAAAAATCCCGCTCGAATAAGCCATCAGTCACTTTAACAATTACTTTGACTAAAATACGCTCCCTTATAACTTTTTACCATCTGTAAAATCGTTCCTTCCAAAAAAATTATAAATCTGAATTTTTTTTAGTTCATCAATTCGAAAATATTTAGTGTTTTTGATTCCTAAGCTTTCCAAACAACTCCGTTTCAAAAATTTGTTTTTTTAAAAACAAAGATTTGATCAAAATGGAGCCCAAGAAATCATCCGCGAAAAAAGGTAAATGGAAACCTTGAGAACCTAAATTTTTTAGGTTCGTAGCCCTTCATATTTTGATTTTTTCAGTTGTGATTTAAAATTTTTTTGTTTTTAAAATAAAATTTAACTTCGATTCGAAAGTGACTCTTCTACTTATTTTTCAGTTTTGAATTTTTATTCCAAAGAAGAAAATAATACTAAATTTTTCCGGCAAAATTTTAATTTTTCTTAAATTTTTCAATAATCTTGATTTTAAAAAATACTTTTTTAAATTTTTAATTTTAAAAGCTTGTGACCATGGTTGCAATTAACAGTAAAAAAGTCACCTTTTTTGTTTTAAAGAAGTGAGAATCAAAATTAAATTTATTTATGCGTTTTGAAACAATAATTTTTAATTTTTTACCCTGAAACTCTGATCAAAATCATATTTTAAGAGGAAAAGAAAATAGGAATTAACAATCTTATTAGAATTTTTTTAAATTTTTTTTAACACTAAGGCCAAGATCACCAAGGTCATAGTATTTTTTTCATTCATATTAACTTAATATGTTAATGCGACCTAGGTCGTAGTCTGTGAATAAAATATATTTTTTAAAAAATTTATTAACATCTGTTTTATTTTTAAGATTACTTTTTTTTAAAACACTGTGACCGATGTCGCAGTGTTGCCATCCCTTTTCTCTATTTTGGGGCCTGCAACACGGTCTGTTCTATTAAGTTAGCTTAATGGATACTGCGACCCTGGTCGCATTATGATGAAACAAGGGTCGCAGTGTTCTGAACCATTGGCCAAGATTCTCATTAATTAATTAATTTGGTTAATTAGAAAAATGTGACATCTGTCGCTGTTATTTAATAGTGCGATCTTGGTCAGAGTGTATTATAAATTATTATCTACTCTTGCGATCAAGATCGCAGTCGTTTTTCTTTTCCAAATTTATTTAAAGGAACTACGATTGTGTTTCTTTTTTTTAATTTTGTACTTATGTTAATGTTTCTGCATCTATAGGTAAGAAAGAACTGAAGGTTCGTCCTATGAGATCGAGCCTAAAGCCTATGTGCGAATTCATCAGAAAATACAAAAAACACATTCAGGCAGATTTTCTGAATGCAATGATGGAGATCTCATTTGGTGCAATTTTCGTAGCCTTCTACAACGAGAAGTTTGGTGCTGACAAAGACATGAAATCAAACATAAGTGTACTGAAAATTGTAGACCAGTATGATAGGGAGTCAAGGGCGTTTCTTATTGGGGGCAAACTAATTGAGTTAATAATAGAGGATGTTGCCCTAACGTTTGATCTACCTATCAACGGGGTAAATTTCATTATGAATAAGACATGTATACTGAAGGGCAGGGGGTGACAAAACACTATTTTCAAGTATTAAGAAGATCACGAAAGTATCCATTGAAGAAGCTTTGGATGATCTTCTGATGAAGAAAAGAAGAAGGACTGCATTAGATATTACAAAGGATGAACAGCTTAAGCAGCAAGTGACTTTAAATGAAATTATAAGAGACAGATAAAGACTAGTAGCTCAAGACTTCACAACACTAATCATTCTGTATATGTCAGCCACTCTATTCTTTTCTGACAGTAAATGTACGGTGCCGTGAAATATAGTAGAGCAAATTATCAATATTCAGCTGATGAAGACCATATGCTGGGCTAAAACTGTTTGGCAATTCCTAATTGAGTCAATGGACATCATCAGGCACACCACATTTGAACTGCAATGATGCTCCGTGCAAATTATTGTAAGTATGAATTATATAGTTGGTAAAAATTATTGAATATAACTTATATATTAACACTGTTCATATAAACTAATATACTAATATATGTTGCAGTATTGGCTTTGTGAAAGGGCTGCTATTTTTGAGCTGAGGAATGGTTTGGAGGACAAAACCCCACGGGCAGTAAGATGGGAGCTCCAAAATATTAACAGAGCCCTGATTGAAATTGATCTTAATAATGTTGAAGAAGATAAGGTTAGTTTTAATAGTTAGTGACCATAGACACTTCAATAGTTTTATATATATATATATATATATATATATATATAGAGAGAGAGAGAGAGAGAGAGAAATGTAAATCAGCTGACACAGGAGGCAACTCCCTCCTATGTCGCACTCAAAAATCAATTTTTCGAGTGAATTTTCAAGATCCGACCGCACATTATCATCTTCATGTCCTAAGATATACACATATAAAAAATCAAGTGATTTGAAATTTGTTTACTCCATTTTCTTTGGGTTCAAACATTAACGATTTTTTAACAATAGAACAAAATGTAACGATTAGATCAATGAGTAAACAAATTTCAAATCACTTGATTTTTATATGTGTATATCTTAGGACATGAAGATGATAATGTGCGGTCGGATCTTGAAAATTCACTCGGGAAATTGATTTTTGAGTGCGACATAGGAGGGAGTTGCCTCCTATGTCAGCTGATTTACATTTCTCTCATATATATATATATATATATATATATATATATATATATATATATATATATATATATATATATATATATATATATATAATTTTTCTGTCAGTGGTCAAAGTCACAGTTTCACTACTAAAATTTCAGTGGACTGCGACCAAAGTTGCAGTCCCTTCATTACGTTATAAGTGAACTGCGACAAAGGTCGCAGTTGTTTTATTTCTTTGATTTTGACTGCTTCTGAGATTGTAGTACCTGAGACGGGATAAATTTAGCATGAAATTCGTACTGCGACTGTGGTTGCAGTACTGATATATTGTCATATAGTTAAAAGTTAAGACTGCGACCATGGTCGCAGTTTGTTTGATAACTTTTCTATTATAAGTTTCATTTTGCTGCGATATAAGTAGCAGAACTAACAGGTTAATTTTATATTGAGGTTTGTTTAACATGATTTTCAGATTTTTAATCGAATGGTCAACATTTCGAATAATAAAAAAAATTATGATTGGCTTTTCTGCTGAAGATGATGAAGAAGAAGAAGAAGAAGATGAAAGAGAGAAAGAAGTGATAAATATTGAAGCTAACATCCTATTGGAAACAGAATGAGAACCTGTCAAAATAATGTTGGCCCAAAGGCCTTCCACCCTAGTTTTGATGATGATTAACTCATGTAGTTATGTTTACTAATAATCTTGTGTTGTTTAAGTTTCAGATCATTAATCAAGATATTAGTTGATGATTAGCTTCAACAAGGTGTTTAGAAGCTTTTCATGATGATTCCAGGGCCAAAGTTTCAAGATCACACTTTGTCTAGCCCATGGATGGAGTTTTGGAGCAAGTCAACTTGAAGATGAAGATCATCAAGAAGACTTAGGTATGCATAGTTTAGATAGTGTGTTTAGATCCATTTGTAAAGCTTGGTATAGTTGATATGCTCAAGTGCACAATACACACACGTTTCATGATTTGGATTTTGGTTTTCATGAATAGTAGATCAAAACAAGTTTACTTTATTTCTATGTATATTAGATATGTTCTAGATATACATACATGGTTTAACTTGCTAAACAAACTTATTTTGATATCCCTATTCATGTGTTGAAAAAAATCAAGTTTGATAAAAATACAAGTTTTGTTTTTGATAAAATTGGCAAGACACAAAAATGAATTGATATGATTGATATATGTCTTGAAATTTTTATCACTTGTTTAAGTTTCAATATAAAATGATAAAACAAGTTTTTGTGAATTTTTAGAAGTGTTAAAAGATTTTTAGAAAAATATTTTACAGTGTTTTCTGACCCAGATTTCTATTCCAGGCTTCAATCAGTCGACTAGTCAACCTGACCTAGTCGACTTGGGTGAAGTCGGTCGACCGGACCGGTCGACCGACGTGCACAGATTGTGCACGTTTGGAGTCACTGGGGCGGTCGACCGGGCCGGTCGACCGGGATGAGAGCAGTGCTCTCTGTTTGTTTGGGTCGACCGGGCCGGTCGACCGCAGTTGCCCAACGGTCACATTTCCGACCGTTGGCGGTCGACCGGGCCGGTCGACCGCTGCCTGTCAGAGCTGCCAGCTCAGCTCTAACGGCTAGTTTCTGGTTTAGCCTATATAAACCCCAACTCTTTGGGATTTTGGCCAAGTTTTTTAAGGAGAAAAATTTCTGGTTTCTAAAGTGTTTAAAACAAGTTTTCAAAAGTGTTTGGGCTTTAATCTTTCAATCTTTATTGTTTTAGGTTTTTGGAAAATTCAAAGAAATTGGGAGATTTATCTTGTTCTTCATTTCTATCATTTACATAGAGTTTTTCCCAAGTGTTTTCTTTGAGTCTTTGTTTTCCAAACACCTAGTTTTCCACACTTGAGCTATCATACTATCCTAATCTATTAGGATCTTGTTTTTGTGAAAAAAGAAAAGAGAGATTGAGTTTGTAGTTTTTAGAACCACTTGTTGTAAACACCCTTATTCTTATTGTATCCCTCTTTGGTAGAGGTGATCGGGTGATTGGTTTGCTCCCTCTTGTGAGAGGTGAAGATTTGGTTGTAAACCTCTTCGGTAGAGGTGTTGGTTGTTGTATTGGCTACGGGCCTACCCCTCGGTTGTGAGGTGGTTGTTTGAGAGAGGAGTTTGGTACTCCTAGTGTTGTAACAAATCCTCTTCGGTAGAGGTTCCCTCGGTGGGAGATAGTGGATTGGAAATCCTACACGGTGGTGTAGGCGGGGATGTAGAGCTAGGGGCTCGAACCTCGAAACATATCTTGTCTTAGCGTTTGATCCAATATCTCTCAACTCTCTCTCTCATTTAATTGTGCAAAGCATCATTCATAACATCATATCATATTTGCTTGTGTTGAGCATAATTCATATCATATCATCATACTTGCTTGTGTTGCCTTGCATTATTTCATATTGCTATTCATCCTTATATGCTTGGTTGTTTGTGTGTGCCTCACTTGTACTTAATCAACAAGAGCTTCACATAGCACCTCAACCCATTCAAGGAGAATCAAGAGGAGTTAGTCCAGAGCCCTTCACGGGAATTCGGCTACACTTGTTGATTGTACTAAGTGTATTGCAAGACTTGCATTAGCTTCCGTATTTGGCACACTTAGTTTTGCATTTAGTTCCAGATTAGCATTTACACCTATTCACCCCCCCTCTAGGTGTTTTTCAATTGGTATCAGAGCTAGTGCTCCTGATATTAGGCTTAACATCCTAGGAGTGAGATCCATTTGGTTGCTAGTCTATTGTTTGCATTTGCGTGTTTGCACACACATATAGTTTACCATGACTTTCATGACCCCACCTATGTTTGACCCTTCCAACATTCATGTTTGGAAGATTAGGATGACTGTTTATTTACAAACCCTTGGTCATAAAGTTTACCTTGCCATTACCAAGGAATCCCTCCTTAGTGATAGCAATCATATAGGGGCCAATGCACAAGCCCTTGAGGCCATTAGAAGCACATTATCTAAAGATTATCTTTTACGTGTTTCTAATATTGATTCCGCCTTTGCAGTGTGGAATTTGTTGACTACAACCACCACCTCCGAGCTTCTATTGCCAAATCAACCGGAGGAATCTAGTGGAGAATCCGATTCACAATGCTTCATGGTCCAAGGGAATGACTCCCTTGAGGTACATTCGGAACCCCACTTAGATAATGATGATTGTGCTAGTTCTTCAAATGATTTTGTTGATCCCCATGCCTTGAATGAAGAACTTTTCATAGTTTGTGAAAAACTAATAGAAAAATATAATTTGTTGAAAAAGAAGAGTCTAAGAATTGAACAAGAAAATAAGAGTTTGCATGCTAGACTTAACAATGTTTTGCAAGAGAAGGTTGAGGTCTATAATGAAAGGGATTCATTGAGATCTCAATTGAAACTTGCACTTAAAGAAAATGAATTTTTAAAATCTAAAAATGATTGTGAAACTCTTTTGAAGAAAAATGAAAATTTGTCTTCGAAAGTTGATTTTGTTTTAAAAGAGAATGTTGCTTTGAAAAACAAAATCATTTCTATTTCAAATGAGTTGAATGTTTGTTTAGATAAGAATATTTTTTGTAAAATAAAATTGATGCACATGTTTGCCATGCTAGTGTAGCTTCTTCATCTAGTCTACCTAATGCATGTACCTCTTCTTCTAAGATTATTGATGATATTTGTATGTTAAAGAAGAGAGTAGATTGTTTGGGCTCCACTATGAGCCAATGTGCCATGAATCACTCACGGTTGGAAACCTTGGTTCGAAAGAAACAAGTTCCATCTTTTATGCATGCACACCCTCCACGGCATACACATGCTCCTCACGGACACCATCACACGTATGCTCATGTGTACACTTGTACACATTGTGGACGTAAGGGCCACCTTGCTAAATTTTGCTATGATAGATTACATACTCCTAATTTAGCAAAGAATTTTGTTTGGGTTAGAAATGAGACTAACCCCCATGGACCCAAAAGAGTATGGGTACCAAAGACCACCCCTCCTATTCTTTTGATGTAGGTGTGGGCTCTCACATGACGTGAGAGTGATGACACCTTGGAGTGGATGCGTTCCGTACTTAAAGGAAATCAATTGGATGCATCACCTTCAAGGGAAGATTTGGTGGAGATAACCACCATGTTTTGGAGACAAGGAGAGTTGCTTCTTCGGTTTTGGTAACAATCCTTTACTCCCATTTATATGTTTACATGCTTTCTATGATTAAAATTTATTGCATGTTTTGATGTTTTATAGCATGTTTCATTGTCTATGGATTAGTATGTTATTACCATGTTTATTAGATCCTTGACATACATGTATAGTATTTGAGACACACATGCTTATGTGAACCCATACTTAGTGTTCTCATTTTTGTTTAAGCTATAATGTACATCATGAATCTAATACATGTGAATTTACAAAGTAATCATGTTTTAGTTTTATCATGATGATTTTTATATTGTGTTTTGATGCTTCATGTTAAGATTACTTGTTTAGATGTTAGTTTTCATTAAGACTAGGAATTATACTTGTACATATAGTGGGCCACAAATAAATCTATATATGTTGAGCTTGATTGCTTATTTGAACCCATTAGATGTGCTAGTATAGTCTAGTTTTGATGATTCATACATTTCAAACTTCTATTCCATTTTTAAATTTGTTTTATGAGTTTTCACTTCATGTATATGTTTGTATTGCCAAACTTTAAGATATACATGTATACCCTTTGAGTCATTTGCCCTTCATGCAAATCTATATATATGGACTCAATTGTGTTTAGGGATATGTATGTATACTTATTGTGTTGACAACCCATACATATACCATGAAATGAAATTTGTTTTGATGAAGATTTAGTTTCTCTTGATTTTGTGTTTAATTGTTTAACTTCATGTATATGTCTATCTTGTCCAAACTATTAGATATACATGATTATCCTTTTGAGCCACGTGCCTTAATGCATATATTTTGTGGACTCGTTGTGTTTTGGATATGTATGTATATTTTAATTTGTACTTGACATACATATGCCATGAAGATTAAATAAGTTTTGATGATTTTCGTGCTTTCAATGTTTAAGGAATAATTGAGCTTAATTGAATATTTTCTTGATTATGATATTCACACTTTATTTGTACACTCACATTTATTGCTTGCTCATGTTTTGTATTCATGAGTCATATTTATGCCCAATTGAATTAGAGTGTTGATTATCATGTGGATTTCATGTTTCATGAAAAATATTTTTGTTTATTCCTTACTTGAAGGATTTCGTACTAGTTTAAAAATTTTCCATTTAACTAGTTACGGTATTCCTCATATGGTAGTTGAAAAACTCTACCAAAAGTTTTTTCAAACTAAGCTTATTTTCAAATCTATTTTTGAAAACCCCTACCATCTATGGGAGGTTGGATGGGAGATCATGTTCATGTATGCTTTAAAATGAAA
This sequence comes from Agave tequilana, assembly GCA_038442645.1. Lineage (NCBI taxonomy): Eukaryota > Viridiplantae > Streptophyta > Magnoliopsida > Asparagales > Asparagaceae > Agave > Agave tequilana. The sequence continues at coordinate 108,286 of JAVJIF010009322.1, read as the reverse complement.
ATCATTTAAAACTTGAACCTTGATTGGGAGGGAGTAATATGATGTATACACTTGAACTTATTGTTATGTCAATTGGTATCATTGAACTCTTTCAATTGGTATCATTTTGATCTTCTTGTATACTCATATATGTTTTGTATGTATGTATGTATGCTTTCAATTCCAAGTATATCAATTTCATTGGTATCTATTTTCCATACATATATATGTTTGTGTTTATGCTAGTGCTTGAGTTTCAATTTTGTTTAAATTGATTACTTTTAAATTGGTATCAAGACTATGCATTATTTTAGTTTGTATTTCATAAAGGGGGAGAAAATTTGATTTTGTCTTTCAATTGGTATTTGTACTCTCATACTTTATGATTGAAAATTCAAATTTGGTATCATATGTTTAAAATGAATAATTCTTACAATTGGTATCAATGTTTCTATGTAAAATCTTTTCTATTGGTAAAACATTTACAATTGGTATCAAAATTTGTGTTTAGACATTCAAAATTTATTATGTTTAATTTCAATTGATATCAAGATGTCTTGTGTTTTAAATTGGTATCTAAAAAAAAAAAAATTTTAGTTTAAAGTAAAATACAAAAGTTTTGATTTATATTTCTTATATGCAAGGAGAGCTTAACATCTCTCCCACATATAGATTCATGTTGAGTGTATTGTGTATTAAAGAGCTTAACATCTCTTTCTTATGTGGTACACGTGTGTAGGGGGAGCTTCACATCTCCTCTTATTCATTACATAATGTGTGTTATGTGAATTAGGGCTTAACATCCATCTTTCATGTAATGCATATGTGTAGGGAAGCTAACTTAGCGTCTTCCTCTTCATGAATGTATATAGCATATAACATTTATTGATCTTTGTTTATTTTCATTTGGTATCAAGATGCTTCATTGACATATTTTTAATTGATATCATGTTTGTAGTCACCCCTTATTGACTTTGTTTTTGTTTTTAGACAAAAAGGGGGAGAACATTGTTTTTATTGTTTTGATTGACAAAAAGAGGGAGAAAGATTTTTACCCCTCATTTTATTTATAGTTTTTGATTGATTACCCCTTTGTTGATGATTGACAAAAAGGGGGAGAATTATTTGTGAGTTTAACATGCATTATATCAAACTCAACCAAATCTCTAATAGAGAAGATGTTTTTAATATGCATGATTTGTTCATGTTTGATATATGCATAGTTATGTTTTTGCATATATTAAGTTTAATATAGTTTAATGTATGTTAATTGGTATCTAGAGCATGTTTTGTTTTTTAACATTGCATTGGTATCTAGAACCTTTATTGTTTATGCATATTTATGCATTCATATTTATGAGCTTCATTGTCATATATTATTATTTATGTCTATGCATGAGTTAAGGGGGAGCTTCTTTGAAGCTTAACTTTAATCCATGCATATATAACTCCATGAGTTTTGTCATCATCAAAAAGGGGGAGATTGTTGGCCTAAAGGCCTTCCACCCTAGTTTTGATGATGATTAACTCATGTAGTTATGTTTACTAATAATCTTGTGTTGTTTAAGTTTCAGATCATTAATCAAGATATTAGTTGGTGATTAGCTTCAACAAGGTGTTTAGAAGCTTTTCATGATGATTCCAGGGCCAAAGTTTCAAGATCACACTTTACCTAGCCCATGGATGGAGTTTTGGAGCAAGTCAACTTGAAGATGAAGATCATCAAGAAGACTTAGGTATCCATAGTTTAGATAGTGTGTTTAGATCCATTTGTAAAGCTTGGTATAGTTGATATGCTCAAGTGCACAATACACACACGTTTCATGATTTGGATTTTGGTTTTCATGAATAGTAGATCAAAACAAGTTTACTTTATTTCTATGTATATTAGATATGTTCTAGATATACATACATAGTTTAACTTGCTAAACAAACTTATTTTGATATCCCTATTCATGTGTTGAAAAAAATCAAGTTTGATAAAAATACAAGTTTTGTTTTTGATAAAATTGGCAAGACACAAAAATGAATTGATATGATTGATATATGTCTTGAAATTTTTATCACTTGTTTAAGTTTCAATATAAAATGATAAAACAAGTTTTTGTGGATTTTTAGAAGTGTTAAAAGATTTTTAGAAAAATATTTTACAATGTTTTCTGACCCAGATTTCTGTTCCAGGCTTCAATCAGTCGACTAGTCAACCTGACCTAGTCGACTTGGGTGAAGTCGGTCGACCGGACCGGTCGACCGACGTGCACAGATTGTGCACGTTTGGAGTCACTGGGGCGGTCGACCGGGCCGGTCGACCGGGATGAGAGCAGTGCTCTCTGTTTGTTTGGGTCGACCGGGCCGGTCGACCGCAGTTGCCCAACGGTCACATTTCCGACCGTTGGCGGTCGACCGGGCCGGTCGACCGCTGCCTGTCAGAGCTGCCAGCTCAGCTCTAACGGCTAGTTTCTGGTTTGGCCTATATAAACCCCAACTCTTTGGGATTTTGGCCAAGTTTTTTAAGGAGAAAATTTCTGGTTTCTAAAGTGTTTAAAACAAGTTTTCAAAAGTGTTTGGGGCTTTAATCTTTCAATCTTTATTGTTTTAGGTTTTGGAAAATTCAAAGAAATTGGGAGATTTATCTTGTTCTTCATTTCTATCATTTACATAGAGTTTTTCCCAAGTGTTTTCTTTGAGTCTTTGTTTTCTAAACACCTAGTTTTTCACACTTGAGCTATCATACTATCCTAATCTATTAGGATCTTGTTTTTGTGGAAAAAGAAAAGAGAGATTGAGTTGTGGTTTTTGGAACCACTTGTTGTAAACACCCTTATTCTTATTGTATCCCTCTTTGGTAGAGGTGATCGGGTGATTGGTTTGCTCCCTCTTGTGAGAGGTGGAGATTTGGTTGTAAACCTCTTCGGTAGAGGTGTTGGTTGTTGGTTGTTGTATTGGCTACGGGCCTACCCCTCGGTTGTGAGGTGGTTGTTTGAGAGAGGAGTTTGGTACTCCTAGTGTTGTAACAAATCCTCTTCGGTAGAGGTTCCCTCGGTGGGAGATAGTGGATTGGAAATCCTACACGGTGGTGTAGGCGGGGATGTAGAGCTAGGGGCTCGAACCTCGAAACATATCTTGTCTTAGCGTTTGATCCAATATCTCTCAACTCTCTCTCATTTAATTGTGCAAAGCATCATTCATAACATCATATCATATTTGCTTGTGTTGAGCATAATTCATATCATATCATCATACTTGCTTGTGTTGCCTTGCATTATTTCATATTGCTATTCATCCTTATATGCTTGGTTGTTTGTGTGTGCCTCACTTGTACTTAATCAACAAGAGCTTCACATAGCACCTCAACCCATTCAAGGAGAATCAAGAGGAGTTAGTTCAGAGCCCTTCACGGGAATTCGGCTACACTTGTTGATTGTACTAAGTGTGTTGCAAGACTTGCATTAGCTTCCGTATTTGGCACACTTAGTTTTGCATTTAGTTCTAGATTAGCATTTACACCTATTCACCCCCCTCTAGGTGTTTTTCAAATAATTGAGGAGACAATAAGGGAACAAGAAGCAACTGTTGCAAGTTATTTGTTAGTACCACGGGATGAACAGGCTGAAAAAACTAAAAATTTTGAGGAATAAAAATACATACTTGAGGGCATATGTTATTTAGCTAGAAAGAAAATTTTAAAAAATAGAGAATGAAAATACTCACAAGGCTTAATTAAAGAAAAAGATAAGAGAGAGAAGAGAAAAAAAGAAAATTAAGAAAACAGCAACATAAAATAAATGTGAAAAAGGAAGAGGAAGAAGAGATGCTAAGAGCAGCCACTGCTATGGAGGAGGAGGAGAAGAGGAAGAAGGAGAAGGAAGAGCAGGAGAAGATAATAGGAGAAAGGAAGAGGAGAAGAGGAGGCAGCTACAGGAGGAGGAGGAGAAAAAGAGGAAAATTCAAGAAGAGGAGAAGATGAGGAAGGAGCAGGAGCAGAAGGAAAAGAAGAGGATGGAAGAATAGGAGAGAAAAAGGAAGGAGAAAGAGGAGAAGAAGAATAGGAGAAGAAAAAGAAGTAGAGGAGAAAAGAAAAATGAGGAGGAGGAGAAGCAAAAGAGGATGAGGGAGCAGATGGAGATGCGAGGAAGAGAAGAAGAAAAAGGAAGAGGATGATATCAATCGATCTAAATTCAAAATTAGTAATGATGGGGAATATTTCTTAACTTTTACTTTAATTTAACTCAACAGATCCTATATCCAAAAAGACAAATCTTCTGAGAAAAAAAATCAAGAACATACTCCAGTTCACAAGGAAGCATTAAAAAGAAAAGTTGTGGATTACTCTAAAAGATCAATAAAAAAGGGAGTCAAAGAATGCATGCGCCACTGAGAGATCACGATGCTTCCGATTTCATTTATTCAAAACAAAAGAAGAAAATTATTGAAGAGACTCTTCCACAGCCTACGGCTCAGATTTCTGCCCCTGATTTCAGCAAGGCAAAGAAGGGCGACACTCAGCCAAAACTAGGATTTTGAGTGAATGCACTGCCTACAGAATTCTGCAGCCACAGCAACAATCCCTCATCAAAAATTTTAGGATAAAGCCACCTCTAAGTAATTTTTTTCATTTTATTTCAATTTACATCTCATATAGTTATTTATATTATCACAATTTTATTATTAACTCTTTTTTTGTAGTGCTGTTGCATATCAGGATCCTGATAACGGAATAATAGTTGCCAAAAATGACATAGAGGACCTGATGTTCAGTAGAGGCAGATTAAAAAGTAAATTCTTTCAAAGCGAACCTTGGGTAAACATTTATTTTTTTCCCTTATATTTAATTCAAATATCACTTATTCATATAATGTAGTACTTTATAATTTTAATGGTTAAAAATCTTCTAGTCGCATTTACTATTGATAAGGCCTAATGAGTTGACTGCGACCTGGGTCGCAGTGAATCTTTAAAGAAGTATATTTTTAGTGCTACCCTGGTCGCAGTTTGTTTTATTCAATCAAAAAGTTAACTGCGACTAAGGTCGCTGTATTATTATTATTCCTTAATATTTTGGCTGCGACCAAGGTTACATTCATCATTAGTCAGCTTCAATTTTTAGATTTAATTAGCAACTGCGACCCAAATCACAGTCAACATTAGTAAGCATCATTTTCAGGCTTAATAGGCGAGTGCAACCTAATTCGCGGCCCAAATAATATTGTGAGAAAAGAGGACTGCGACCTTGATGTCAGTTTTGATTTTCATATAATGTTTGATATTTTTATTGCATTTTATTACTAAATCTTTAAATGTTTGAATTGTTTTGGTTTTGACAGCACGGTGTTGTATTTAAAAATAGAGATCTGGAAGATTTTTTCATCAAGAAATTGTTGAGAAACTGGATAAGAGATGTTCATTACATGTTCTTCCCGATTAATCACAAGCACAGTGCCAAAGAAGCTAGATTTCACTGAACCTTCTTGGTATTGAATTGCTATACATAAGAGTGAAAATTTTATAACTCTTTGGTTAGTGGATAAATCAAGTAATATATTAAGGTTGTATCAAACAGAAGCCAGAATAATGGTGAGTTAAATGTAATCTTACAATTACTGAATATTTGCATTTAATTGGATTAATATTGAAAAAAATTTCTATTGACAATACAGAAAGAAAGATTGTTACAGATTTTTTGAAATTGATTTCAATAAAGATTGAGAAAAATCTATATAAAATATGCAAGATGTTCCCAACAGGCAAACAAGTAGATATTTCTTATGACATTTACATAAGATTTTTCTTACTGATTTACCATAAAAATTTAATCTCACATATTTTTTCTCTACGATTTCAGTGATAATTGCGCTGTATATGTATGCAAGTACATTGAAAGTATAGTATTTGATACTCCATTAACAGTTAATGTTGTGACGGTGGCCGATGTACAGAGACTGAGAAGCGAGCTTGCATACATGTTACTCACAGATAAGGAGAAAAGTTGGGATGAAGAAATAGAAACAATACGAAGGATGGTATTTGAAGATTGAAATTTTACCAAATTTTTTATTTCAATATTTATAGTTCATTCATATTAATTTTTGTATTATTAATGTATCCTCTTTGTAAAGCAGGTCTGTTGGATATATTAATGTAATTTATCTATATTTTTATTCATGTGTTATAAACTGCATTGAGATTCCCTGTTTTTCATTCTGTACATGTACGAGAGTTAGCGACTTAGGTCGCAGTAATCTTAAATATCAATAATGAGTTGAGAATCCATATTCCGACCAAAGTCGCATTCATAACCACGACGGCTGTATCGACTTCTTATAATGCGACAATGGTTCAGTACGAATAATGTTGGCCCAGAGGCCTTCCACTCTAGTTTTGATGATGATTAACTCATGTAGTTATGTTTACTAATAATCATGTGATTTTAGTTTCAGATCATTTATCAAGATATTAGTTGGTGATTAGCTTCAACAAAGGAGTTTGGAAGCTTTCACTTGGTGATTCTAGAGCCCGAGCATCAAGATCATTCTTTGCACTCGTTGGAGTCAAGCTCGGTGGATCACGTTTTGGATCGAGTCGACTTGAAGATGGAAGATCGTCAAGAAAACTTAGGTATCCTAGTTTAGTTTGTTTTAGATCCATGTGTAATGATTAGATAGTTGATATGCTCAAGTTCACAACACACACAAGTTTTATGTTTTGGAATTGATTTTCATGAATAGATTGATCAAAACAAGTTTAAATAGTTTTTATGTATATTAGATGTGTTCGATATACATACATGCTTCATATCTGTTTTCCATTGAATTCGCAAAGGGGAAAACTTACAATAAAAGGGTTGAGGAGCTAAATTACAAGTATTCTTAAAAAGATTACAAGTAGATCTCCTCAGAGATTCTGGAGAAGTGTGCCGATAGGAGTCTGGTCAGCGCGCGACCACTTTGTCCCTTTGACGATGCGAGCGATGAGATTCCCTTCTCGCCTGGTTTTGGGAATCAGAGAACAGAGGGTTGGTAGAACCCTCTTACTGCTTCTCAAAATCGCCTTTAATTAGGAATCCCTTCTCGCCTGGTTCCGGAGATTCCTTGAGAAGAAGGACGATGTTAGGGTATCAACACCCTGGATAGAGAAAGCAATTCTCTAAAAGGTCTCTGAATTCGAGAGCGCACGGTGCGTTATGAAGAAGCCTCTGCTTGTGGAGTCCTCTTGTGTGTGTGCCTTTTTTCTCTCCTTGTACCCCTGGCGGGCTATTTATAGGGAGAGCAAGGGTATAATCGTCCCTTGAAAATATGAAAACAGATTGAATCGAATCTGTTTAAATCTGGAAAGTAGCCTTGCTGCGAGGCTAGGATCAGCTTCTGCGAAGCTAGAATTGGCAGGTTGGCTGACCTTCTTGATCCTTTCCATATCGTTGGAGGATTTCCCCTGATCTTCTTACTCGTTTTAGGAGAGTCAAGAGATTATGGCAATCAACTGCCAAATTTGATCTCCGATTTGATCTTAATTGGATTTGATCTGTTGGATCTGATCTCATCCGGAGATTTGATTGGTCAAAGGTTGACCATAGCAGACCAATAGCGGAGCTGTCCGCATTGAGCTCGTAGCGGAGCTAGAGGCAGCTTCTGGCGAAGTCCGAAAGAAACCCTTTGGCGGAGCTGGAAGTCCTCTGTGGCGAAGTTGCGAGTTAGCTTCTTGGCGAGGCTTCGAATGGCTTCAAGGCGAAGTTGGGTGATATTAGCCTCTCAAGCGAGGCTATCCCTTTGGGCTCATGCGATGCTAAGTGTTAGCACCTTAGACCTGCTGAGGTCTGTTTAGAAACAATCCGGGTTCACTGTCTGCTTGCTGGATCAGTGGAGTCCAAGTTGCTTCCCTGTCCCTCGGAGATGGGTGAAAACTGGTCTTCAGCTCGTCTGTCACTTGTCTTTTGTAAATGTCAACAAGTTTAGACATTGTTCGCACCAATAAGAATCTTGTCTTTTTAAGTGTCAATAAGACCCCCTTCAAAGTTTTCGAAAGTTGCAATGGCTCAGACTTTAAAATACTTTGAACTGCTTTGATTGGTGGTGTGTGGAGTATGAACGTCGCCATGATGGTTGAGTTCAGCTTCGCTTTGGATCCTGCTTTGGGATGTAGATTCGCCGAAGAATTGCACAGAGGTTCGTGACTCTGAGTAGCTTCGCATGCGGGTAGCTCCGCATCTGGGCTTCTGGAGATACGTTCGCCCTGGAGCGTTTGTCGCTTTCCCGAGGCCAACTGCCGTGGGCCAGTTACGAGGAGTGTAAGTTCACCTAGAGGGGGGGTGAATAGGTGATGGCTAATCTAATGGTCACTTAATGCCAAATGATGCGGAAGCTAAAACTAATTATGACCTAATTAAATCTTTTACACTAAACACCACGTATAACCAAAGAGTGTTGCCGAATTCCCCGTGAAGGGCTCTGGACAAACTCCTCTAGATTCCCCTTGAATGGGTTGAGGTGCCGCGTTGGCTCTCTTGGTTGAATACAAGTGTTAGCAACAATCCCAAGCAATATATCAATATGAGCACAAGGAATATATCTTGCATGTAAAGGTAAAGACAAGATAAGTAATGCAAGATATAAACAAGGAGATAGAGAGAGAGAGAAATGGCAATCGCAAACACAAGGGTATGTTTTGAGGTTCGAGCACACTTGCTCTACATCCCCGCCTTCGACACACGAAGGATTTCCACTATGCAAGATCCCAATGGATCTCTCCTCGGTGCCGCAACACCTACAAGCCCTCGGACTCCCTAGTCCCGTACACACCGCAAGCCAACCGGCTCGCCGAGGCCGCACCTCAATCAACCGAGTCCGCACCCGAACTCAAAACAACGCGGACACACACGTCCGCCTCCTCAAAGGAACAAAGTAGAACTTTGGTGATCACAACTCTTGATCACCTAAAATCCTCTCACAATAACACTCCCTATAGGGTAGATATAGCAATGGAAAGCTCAAGTGTTTGTGTGAGAAAACAAGGATGAAAGCTATGGTGAAAAACTCAAGAAATCTCTTTTAACACTCTTGATAAAATCTTCCCTTTTGATTGGAAGTATTTGCTCTCAAATATGTGGAGAAAACTCTTTTAAAAGAATGGGAAAAACTAGCTCAAAGTCCACAAAAAATCTTGACCCAAAACAATGACAAGACCCTCAAATTTATAGGCCAGAAAAATATAGCCGTTGGGTTCTGTCAGAACTGCCGGTCGATCCGGCCGGTCGACCCGTAACGGTCAAAAATCCGACCGTTGGAGCCTCCGGTCGACCCGCCCGGTCGACCTAGAAGAACAGAGAGCACTGCTCTCAGTTCCGGTCGACCCGCCCGGTCGAACCGCCATCCGGTCGACCCGCCCGGTCGACCGCCCACTGAACTGCCAGACGTGCACAGTTCTGTGCACGTCGGTCGACCCTTGCGGTCGACCTGCCCTTGGTTCCGGTCGACCCGCCCGGTCGACCGACCTCTGTACAATGGGTTAACTTGGAGCACAGTTTTGAGGTCTAAAACGTTCGAATTTGAGAATAAGTATATAGGATGAAGTTGTAGATATTGAAGTCTGCTTTCTAATGCAACTTAAATCAAATCAATATCAATTCAAAATTGAAAGTTATCAATAAAATACTAAAAGGTATCAAATCAGAAACTGTAAACTATTTTTAGAACAAGAACAGACTTCAACCCAATATTTAACATTCTTAACATTTAAATCAGAAAATGATTATTGAATATTAAATGTAGCTCTGAAAGTCATATTAAAATGCATTTTAAATCATGTTAATTGAATATAAGAATCAAAAGTTATGACTAGAAAACTAAAAGGGTGTCGAGCAGATCAGCAGAACGGTCGACCGAGAAAACCCGAGAGTTCTAAAATGGTTTTGGTTAAAAACACATGTATATTTAAAACACCAAAAACCAAAACGGTATTTTTCTAGAACTAAAAATCTTTTATGAAAACACATATAAATCAAGAGTGTGTGTGTGATATGAACTTGAGCAATCCACCAACTATTCTATCCTTTACATTTTAACTAAAACAAAATCTTATAAAAACAAACCTAGACACAAGTCTTGATCTTGAAGTCTTCCCTTGAAGTCTTCTCATCTTCTTGACTTGGTCCAAGCTTGATCCAAAAGCTCCTTGGATCACACCGTGCTAGCTCCAAATCTTGACCTTTTATCCTTTGTAGAGCTATGCACCTACTAAGATCTTGATAATGAATCTGTCACTAATTAAACACAAGATCATTAGTAAACATAACTTCATGAGTTGATCATCATCAAAACTAGGGTGATAGGCCTTTGGGCCAACAAGGAGGATTACTCCTTTCTTCGTGCTGATCGAGGGAGATATTCTCCGATTTGCATGTTTCCAAGGGAGGATATTTCCTTTCTTCAAGGCGCAATAAGTACCTTTATGAGGGAGACGTTTCTCCCTTTGCACGGTTCCAAGGGAAGCCGTCCCTGTTCTCAAGGCGCAATAAATGCCTTAAATGCGCTCGTGCTTCCACGCTTGAGGCGGCAGCGCTCAGGCCATGGGGCCTATAAATAGGACACTTGAGGTCCTCTGAAGAGAGAAGTGATCTGCTATTCCCTCTTCTTTTGGTTTGAGAGAGATACTCAGATCTCTGAACTAGTGGGAATGCCCACTCGGTCATTATCCGGCCAAGGACCGGTAAGTCTTGATCATTCAACGACTTCACCGATTTTAGGGAATTCATCTCCCTTAATTCAGCTTTAGCGGCTGCTTCAGGGATTAGCTTCCCTTGTTCTCCATTTAACTGATCTGCGGAGAAGGATTTCAGCATAGCTTCCCAGCGAAGCTATCATCTTGACTTGGTCACAGAAAGATCACTGCATGTTAAGTCCGCTACACAGGCAGAACTTGGGACTTAGTCTCTTCAAGGTTGAGCCAGTCTTGCCATATAGGTGAGGCTAAGATTGTGTCCCATAGGATCAGTCTAGCTTAACCGTATAGGCGAGGCTAGGACTTGGCGTTTGCTGAGCTAGCCCATCATCACTGTGCAAGCGAGGCTTATCCTCTGCTCCAATCGAAATCGGATTGCTTCGCCCCAAAGAATTCGGCTTTAGCGCTTTTGCAGTATCTTTTGTGTTTAACTGCTAACTTGCTCCAATTTTGCATTGCAGTGAGCTATGTTCGCCGATCTTGTGTCTTGATGAAAGAGACCGAAAAGTTGCCTTATGCTTCCCCAGTTGAAGCTTTACTTTTAAGCAGGAGGAACAACTTGGGGCAGCTGATGTGTGTCCCAAAGGCTGTTGGCAGCCTCTTATTCGAGATGATTCGTTCTGAGGTGAGGCTGGTGGCTGCTTCGTTGGAGATGATCCACTTCGGGAAAGCGGACGTCACCTGTGAGATCACTGACCTTCCCATTGCCCATTTTCATCATAGAAGGTCCAACCTGCTGGTGGCGATCAGTCTTAGCCAATTTTGATTGCGGAAGGTTCAACTTCCTGATGGCACCATCTGTCCTGGTGGCACAATCTGTTCTTATGCGAAGGCTTACGGTGTTGCGTAGGAGGAAGGCCTTTCGTGTCCAGTTGGTTTCGCTTGGACGTAGATAAGACCACTTGTATGCCTTTTGAGCAAATGATCCTGCCGAGCAACTGAATCTGTTGTACGAAACACAACCTTGATGTAGTATCAATGTACCTTTCCTTTTAAATCAATGAAAGTTCATTTTCTGCTCATTTGATTTCCGCCTTGCCTCCGTCTTGAATTTGGCTATCGGAGGTAAACTTTATGCAAGGTTAAAGATAGGATTAAAATAGGAACGAGCTCCCAGCGAAGCTAGCATATCTGCGAAGTTCGGCCTATGCCTTCAACAAAGCTAAGGCAATCCTTTTGTGCGAAGTCCGCATCTGACTTATGGCGAAGTTAGCCCTTAGTGGCTGAATCAGCGCTTTTCGGGAAGGCTTTTTAGGCGTCGTTTCAATTAATTTGAAACGACAGCCTGCACTGTTTACGAGGCGTCGCTTCAGGAGATGGTCACTAGTCCTACCTCAGCGGTGGCTAGTGCACTGGTTTCAATGAAGACTCCGTTGAGATTATCGACGACTTGTCATGCTGCTACAGCCGGTGTTCCCGCCGTTCCTTCCACAGTAGTGTCAACCAGGCTGGTGGATTTTTCTGAGGTTGTCCGCCTACCAGAAGTGGCCGAGATTGAAAATGATTTTATAGGTGACATAGTCGATAGCTTTTACAAAGGCTTGGGGCGATCCATCGATCTGGTCTTGAAATGTTCGACTATGTCATTCTCAACTTTAAAGGTGGTCCTCTCCCGTAGTATTGAAAGTATTCGGGACCTTGAAGGGTATAACCAGGCCACTGCCTTGGAACTCCTGGTAGATCAATTTGAGAGGGACGTAGAGGAATGGCGCCGTCTTAGCCTCTCAGACCTGGAGTCTTCGGTTGATGAGCAGCTTGCGCATCTTGTCACTCAAATGCATGAAGCCCGTCTTGCTGCTCAAGAAGTTGCTAAGGCTATTTCTTCTGACTTGAAATCCTTGGAGACAAGGAAAGTAGAGGTTGGGAATGCCATTGATGCCTCCACCAGTGCTCTTCTTGACGCTGAAGACAAAATTGGGAAGGCCAAGGAGATGATCAGGAAGGTAAATCTTCTCTTATCCAGGGCTGAACCAGTGCGTCTTGAAGAGACTGCGCGGCTTGAGCAGCTTAAGGCCCAGAGTGACGAACTCTCACAGCAGGAGTTAGCTCAGAGGGCAACCTTGGTTGAGGTCGAAGCTCGTTTGGCTCAGGCGACGAACTTTAATGAGGCTGAGCTGAGGTCGCAGGCGCTTGTCCGGGCTGCTAATGATAGGAGGGTGAGGTTGGCTTCCCTTGAAGAGCGGATCAGATCTTATAATGTACGCCCGTAGGTCGCAATATATGTACCTCCATGTATCCCATCCTTTTGGAATCAATGAAAATAATCATTTTTTTGTTTTGACTCCCTGTCAAATCTTCAAATTGTTCTACTTTCTGAATTGTCGGTTCCAAATTGTATTGGTGCCATTTGAGAGAATAGTCCTTTGTTGGATTGAATGCTGAGACTTGGCAGTCTGTCAGTTCAAAGGTCACGATGACATAACTGGTTGAGGAGCCACCAAGCTTCAAAGTTGGTGATACTTGTCTTTTGTAAATGTCAACAAGTATTGAGACCTGTCTTTTGTAAATGTCAACAGGGCTCGGAATTGAGACTTAGCTGTCTGCTGGTTCAGAGGTCGCAATGACATAACCGATTGAGACGCCACCAAGCTTCAAAAATAGGTGATACTTGTCTTTTGTAAATGTCAACAAGTATCGAGACCTGTCTTTTGTAAATGTCAACAGGGCTCGAATTGAGACTTAGCTGTCTGCTGGTTCAGAGGTCGCAACGACATAACCGATTGAGACGCCACCAAGCTTCAAAAATTGGTGATACTCGTCTTTTGTAAATGTCAACGAGTATCGAGACCTGTCTTTTGTAAATGTCAACAGGGCTCAAAATTGAGACTTAGCTGTCTGCTGGTTCAGAGGTCGCAATGACATAACCGATTGAGACGCCACCAAGCTTCAAAAATAGGTGATACTTGTCTTTTGTAAATGTCAACAAGTATCGAGACCTGTCTTTTGTAAATGTCAACAGGGCTCGGAATTGAGACTTAGCTGTCTGCTGGTTCAGAGGTCGCAATGACATAACCGAATGAGACGCCACCAAGCTCAAAATTGGTGATACTTATCTTTTGTAAATGTCAATAAGTATCGAGTTTGTAGTGGAATTTGGGAGAAAGTCTCGTTTTCACAGGGAGAAACGAGGGAATCACTGTCATAGGTTTAATGTTAATGTAACAGCGAAATGTATATGTGATCTTACCATTTTATGGATGAGAATTGGTAAGTGACTTTGGAGGTCTCGCTCTCACGGGAGAAACGAGGGAATCACTGTCATAGGTTTAATGTTAACGTAGCAGCGAAATGTATATGTGGTCTTACCATTCTATGAATGAGAATTGGTAAGTGACTTTGGAGGTCTCGCTCTCACGGGAGAAACGAGGGAATCACTGTCATAGGTTTAATGTTAACGTAACAGCGAAATGTATTTGTAGTCTTACCATTCTGTGGATGAGAATTGGTAAGTGACTTTGGAGGTCTCGCTCTCATGGGGAGAAACGAGAGAATTGCTGTCATAGGTTTAATGTTAACGTAATAGCGAAATGTATTTGTGGTCTTACCATTCTGTGGATGAGAATTGGTAAGTGACTTTGGAGGTCTCGCTCTCACGGGGAGAAACGAGGGAATCAAACGGGAACTGGTCCCTTAGGATTTTTAGCAAATCCCCAGCTGTCAACGAGTTTGATATGCCTTTACCAACTACCGTTTGAATTGGGCTAGCCATGCTGTTCCCCTCAGCATGATGAGTTGTCGAGGACTTATGTTGGGCTTAAAGGCCAACATTTCCTCTATCCTTAATCGTTAAGGATGTTGGATCATTTGGTTAGCGTATGTGTAACCTTTATTCTTCTTTGGGAGAACCAGTGTATGACCATGTTCCTACTGGTTTATGGTTGCGATCTCGCTTGGAGGAAGAGAAAGGCTCTCTTTGTGTGTACTTTGGACACGAAGATCTTGATCAGAGGTGTAGTGTTAACTTGATCATGAGAAGGATCCTTGATTAAGGATAGTACTTCTTTAAGAACTTGCCATTGATCGGCATCATGAGTAGGTCGCCATCTGAAGTCATGAGGCGGTATGCTCCGTTTGAATAGACTGTTTCTATTACAAACGGTCATTCCCATTTAGGCTGAAATTTGCCCTTGGTCTTGTGCGTCATAATCATTGGTCGTCTGACGGTTAAAATCAGGTCCCCTTTCTGGAAGACCCTCTGTTTGACCTTCTTATTGAAGGCCTTTGAGATTCGAGCTTGATATAGCTCAATATGCTGCTGAGCTTGTAGCCGCTTCTCATCTAGGGCTTCAAGCTCTTGAAGACGCAATCGATCATTGTCTTCTAATGTGATCTTAGTAGTCAGAGCGACTCGCAATGATGGCATCTGGATTTCCAACGGGATGACTGCTTCGCACCCATATACCAGGGAAAAAGGCGTATTGCCTGTCGGTGTCCGAACCGTGGTTTGGTAGGCCCAAGACATTCACCAAGCTTTTCGTCCAATCTCACTTGTTCGAGGAGACGAATTTCTTGAGTAGCTTGATGATCGTTTTGTTGAATGCTTCCACCAAACCGTTAGCGGCGGGATTATAGGCAGTTGAAGCCACATTCTGAATTCGGTATTTATCGCAGAACCGATAGAATACTTGACTTATGAATTGGGGACCGTTGTCGTGGATGATCCGCCTAGGGACACCAAATCGATGGATGACATGGTGTTTGATGAAGTTAACCACATTAGAGGTCTTGACTTCAGTTAATGGTATAGCTTCCGCCCACTTTGAAAAGTAGTCGGTTATTGCCAGGATAAACCGGTGTCCTTTTATCGAAGAAGGGCTGATTGGCCCTACGACATCGATTCCCCATGCTTCAAATGGCCATGAAGCAACAGTCGGGTGGAGCAGCTCCGAAGGCTGGTGTATGAAGTCCGCATGAATCTGACATGCTTTACACCTTCGTGCATATTGGATGGCATCGGCTATCATAGTTGGCCAATAATATCCCAGCCTATGCAACCTGTCCTTAAGTTTTGGACCTGGCTGATGAGCTCCACAAGTGCCGTCGTGCGCTTCTTGGAGCGCTTCCTGTGCCTCTAAATGAGAAAGGCAACGGAGGAGAACACCGTCATATGAACGACGGTAAAAGTGTCTTCAAAGTCGGATCGTAGTAGAAACGGAGAAACCTTCGTCTGACAGATGCCGCTTCTTTAGGATCGTCTAGAAGCAGACCGTGCAAAGCATAGTCAATGAGAGGAAAGCGCCAATCTCTCGGCTCAAAATCCGTGGAGACATTATAGACTTCTCGAGTTCTTAGCATGTGCTTGGAGCATACAAGATGTCGAGTTGCGACTGTGAGGTGATACTCGGTGTCGGCTGGCAAGGCTAGTGTCGTTGCTAATGCAGCAAGAGAGTCCGCCTTGGTATTCTGAGATCGAGACATGTGTCCGATGTAGAAACCTTCAAATAGGTTGGCAAATTCAACGGCCGTGTGATAATAAGGCATCAAGTCCTCATGGCGGACTTCGTATTCGCCTTTAACCTGATTGATGATCAGTTTTGAATCGCCATAAGCTTCGAGGTATCGTACCCCCATTCCATGGGCGAGTTGAAGACCGATGAGCAGGGCATTATATTCTGCTACATTGTTGGAGCACGATTCCGTCAGAGAAAATGCTTTGGGAAGGACATGATTCTGTGGGGGAGATAAACACAACACCCACTTCGGCAATAATCTTGCCTTTAGGGCCCATTCGTGATGCTCCATCGAAGAACATCTGCCACACTTCCTCTTCTGAGGTTGCATAAGACTCGAAGACTTCATCAGGGATATCTTCGTGAAGTTTTGAATGCTCCGGAACTGGATGAGCAGCCAAGAACTCTGCAAGGGCCTGGCCTTTAACCGCCTTCTGAGGCGTGAAGATCATGTCGTATTGAGACAATAAAAGTGCCCACTTAGCCAATCTTGAATTCAATGATCCTGGCTTCGTCATAAGAAGACGCAATGGGTTTACTCTGGAGATGACATGTATGGTCTGGCCGACCAAATAATGTCGTGTCTTCTGAATAGCGAAGACGAGAGCTAAACACTCTTTCTCGATAGGGTTGTAGCGAGATTCCGCTCCTATGAGAGTTCTGCTCAGATAATAAATGGCCTGCTCGTGGCCATTGTCGTCCTTTTGAGCGAGGAGGGCACCGAGGGAGTAGTCCATAGCTTTTACATAAAGCAAGAATGGTTTCCCTGATGTAGGAGCCACTAAGACTGGAGGCTTTGTGAGGTACCTCTTGATGTCTTCATAAGCTTCCTGGCAAGCTTGATCCCATACGAAGAAAGCACCCTTTTTCATGAGTCGGGTGAATGGTTGACAGCGGCCTGAGAGATTTGCGATGAATCTTCTAATATAAGCCAGTCTACCTTGCAAGCCTCTGAGCTCTTTGAGATTCCTCGGTGGATGCATGCTCTGAATGGCTTTGGCTTTGTCTGGGTCAAGATGAATCCCTTTTGATGTGACAATAAACCCAAGGAACTTGCCGCTTGAAACTCCCAAGAAGGATTTTGTCGGGTTCATTTTCAGTTGATGAGCCCGCATTATGTCGAACATCGTTCTCAGGTCGCGAAGATGTTCATTCTTGTTGCGGCTTTTGACGGCAATGTCGTCGACATAGCACTCTACCATTTTTCGGAGATGATCGCGGAAGATCGTACTCATTGCCCGCTGGTAGGTTGCTCCGGCGTTCTTCAGTCCGAAGGGCATTACAGTGTAGCAGTATATCCCCAACGGTGTTCGGAACGAAGTATGCTTCTCGTCGTCAGGATACATCTTAATCTGGTTGTACCCTGAAAAGCCGTCCATGAAAGACATCCTTTCGAACCCGCATGTGTTATCAATCATGACGTCGGTGATGGGCAGTGGGAACTCGTCTTTAGGATAGGCCGTGTTGAGATCACGATAGTCGATGTAGATCCGTATTTTTCCGTTCTTCTTGAGGACGGGGACGATGTTAGCTACCCAATCTGGATGTTGTTCCTCCCGGATGAAGCCACATGCAATGAGCTTGTGAACTTCGGCTTCAATAGCTTCCATAATGTTCGGGCGAAACTGACGTTGTTGCTGCTTGACTGGCTTAACGTCAGGCTTGATATTCAGACGGTGCATGGCGACTCGCGGATCAAGTCTGGGCATATCTTCGTAGCTCCATGCGAAGACGTCTATATACTCTCTTACGAGTATTATCAATTCTTCCCTTTCTGTAAGTGATAGGCTTTCACTTATAAAGATGGGCTTAGGGTGGTCTTGATTACCCAAGTTGACCTGCATCACCTTGTCTTCAGTAGGTGGTTCGCGCTATTCGAACCGCTTTTCCCATTGAAGGTCTAATTGTTGGGCCCATGGTTCCTCGTCAGTGGCTTCTGCGGGCTCCAATTGACTGCTTGAGGTCATATTAGCAGTGAGGTTTTCGAACATTCCTCCTACACTGACATCTGAATCCCACTCGGAGGATGAGGCTGAATGCGATGGAACTGATCCATCGTCCTTGGCTTGAACCGTTACTGACGATGTGGGTGTAACATACCCTAACCCCCTGCGTGTACTATCATAGTAATTTGCAGGCTTCCCTTTAGGCACAAAGTTCCGCATCAAACCGCGCCTTCCTTTTCCGAAATTCAGGCCTGCTCCATGCTTCAAGTCGTATCCCATTTTCTTCATAATATGGCGCGCTGACTGCGCGTAATGAAAGAATTGTGGAGTGTCTGAGTCTGAACTTGAATCTGCGACCGTGGGTCCCCGTGGTTGGGTTCTATCGAAGATTATCGGTAACTGACCTTCTTTGGATGGCGGGATTACCAAGACGGATCCTTCTGCGGATTCCATGGGTGTACTGGATGCACTTGGCTTATGTAAAGGCATGTGTAGGGAGCTATCCGTAATGGATTTAAATAGCCCAACAGTCGCGGGATAATCAAAAGAAATATTATCATTAATTACCCATTCACCTTCATTCTCTGAAGGAGTATTACATAGGGGATTATTGAGACATGCTATAATTGGTTCACCAATCAGAATGGCTGGCATGCCTGCTTCAGATTCTGAATCCGCCTCGTTGCCACTTTCATCATCGTCCGGCAACGGTTCTTTGAGTGCTCCACCGGCCTCTTGATACAGGAGAGCGTTAGTGAAGTAGTTTTCTACCCCTTTGAATGGTTGCTTTTCAGCAAAGACAGTTCGTACTGTCGCGTCATCTTCGACATATTTGAAGCATTGTGAAGAGTAGAGGGAACGATCCAGTTGGCATGGATCCATGGCCGTCCCAGCAGCAGGTTATATAATGTGTCAGCGTCAATGACATAGCATGTCACTTCTGACTTCAGGCTCCCGATTCTGCAACGGAGTCAAATTTTCCCCAGTGGATGACTGCTCCCGGCGTTAAAACCGTATATTGTAGTAGTGGTTGTGGACAACCTGTACAGCGGTATGCCGAGGAAGTAGAGAAGCCTTTTGGGGATGATGCTGAGTGCGGACCCCGGATCGACTTGTATTCTTTCAATGCACGTTGAACCGATATATCCGGTGTAGTACAGAGGTCGATCGTGCTTGTTGTCTTTGAGAAGCATATCTTCCGCCGTGAATGTAATAGCAGGCACCTTGGATTGTGTATGATGACATTCTGGGCAAGGAGACTGAACGCCGTTGTTAGGGATCTCAGGCATGAATGTCAGAAAGGATTCTGAATTGGCTAGCGCCTCCCTGAGTGCTTCTCTTGTCTTTTTTGAGAGGTGAAGGAGCTCGTGTATAGTGATACGAGCTGGGATATTGGCCAGCTGAGCCAATATGTCAAACCGAAAGGGCGTATCAAACCCTTGGCCTGGTGGTTTCTTCAACACGTGGTCGAATCGTACCTCCTTAGGTCTCTCTTTTCCCTTGGTTGGGATTGGAGTGGATGCTGGCACTTGTACTGACGTCGTTTGCTGTTGTGTCTCGTCAGTAGACTTTTTATATTGCCTCAAGTATGATTTTCCGGATCGGGTGCCCGTCTGCTGAGGCGTATCGGCTTGCGTCGTGCAAGCAAGCTTTTCTCCTTCTGAATCGCTGAGGGAAGCCGATGTAAGATTGCCGTCGTCTGGCAGGATGGAGATGACATTGCAAGACTTGCCCTTTGAGTTGGGCTGCTTTGAATCCCACTGCACGTCTTGGACGAGGTCTGGGTGTATCCACATGATTTTCCTGTCTCCAATGTTAAGGGAACAAGACCCTTATTATCTTGAGCTGTAGCTGGAGGATGCTTGACTTTCAATCGTGGCGCAGGGACTGGATAAGTTTCGTCAGGAACTGTGACCTTTGGAGTTTTGCCGAACTCGAGGTTCACCATATTGACAGTGACTTTCTTCTGTTCTGTCTTCAATGTCAGAACCCCGGCGTCGACCAAGGCTTGAATTCTATCTTTGAGGACATAGCATTTGTCGGTAGGATGGTGAATCATACTATGGTAGAGATAGTATTTGGGGTCGTTGGTGCGTCCTATTTCATTGGGACGCCGAGTGTCTGGCAGCTTCATTTTGTTCCCTTTGTGGAGCAGATGGAATATCGTGACCACCTGATCGTCTTTGAAGGAGTACTGCTTTGGAGGGAACTTAGGCTCCTGATTGTTGAAGCCGCTCTTCTTGGCCTTCGACTGCACATCTCCGGATAACTCCACAGACATAGTCTCTTTGCCTTTAGCTTGAGAAGATTGCGGTAGGTCGCTACGCCCTTTGTTGTTCACACCCCATTTGCCTCTAGCGGTGGATGGTTCGAACTTTTTAGCCGACTTCTCGGCTATCTCAGCTTGTTCGACCAATTCTTTCCAGGTGTGGGCTTTGACAGCCCCCATGCGAACTTCCACTTGGTCTAAGAAGTTGTGTCTGCATGTCTGTAAGAGCATGGGTAATGGCATCCCTGCTGGGCACATCAAGGATAAATTTCTAAACCGTTCAATGTAGTCACGGACAGATTCGCCCTTCCTCTACACAGTGGAGAGGAGCTTGTCCATAGTTACTTCGGTATCGTCCTCATAGAAACGAGAGAGGAACCGAGTTTCCAGGTCGATCCAGGAGTTGATAGAGCCCGGGGGAGACTTCGGAACCAGTCAAATGCCACCCCCTTTAAGGTGCCAATAAATAGCCTAGCCATGATGGCGTCATTGCTTATAACATTATCAGTCTGAGACCGGAAATAGTAGATGTGCTGATTTGGCGAGCTCTTTCCATCATAGGTATGCAACGTTGGTGGTTTGAACTTCGGTGGATATGGTACCGAATCCCACTCCAGCGGATAAGGACGGACTGCCCCTACCTTCTTTAATTCATCCCTCTGAGTTAGGGATGCTATTTGAGCTTGGAGGCCTTTAAGGACTTCGGCGTCTAAAGAAGAACTCTCCTTGGATTTCTCCGTCTTTGGCTGCTCATTGCTAAAATGCTCCTCATCATCGTGATTGCTCCTGGCATCATTGTCATTGCGATTGCTGAGGAGTCGAGCAAGCATCTGTTGAATGTTGTCTAGAGCCTCTTGCTGGGTTCTGGAAGTTTGCTCCTGAGCTTCCAAACGTCGACGAAGGTCGTCGTTAGCATTATCAGCCATATTGACTGATGCTTTGTCTGTTCGCACCGAGCTAACTGTCGCCGAAGAGGCGTACCCACTATCTTCATCTTCTTCGTCCGATGGTTGGAGTGATTTCCTGAACTCCGGCGAGGCTAGGGCCGTTGAGGAAGAAGGCTGTTCATAATTGTAGGGTATCGCAACCCTAGATCTGGTGTTTCGGAAAATACCTTCTTCATGCACCAAGACTTCGCCTAAGCCTGGGCTGTAATCTGGATCTGGGGAGCTGTAGGGGGCGTCATCAGATGTTTATCTTCCCCTGCGCAGCTCTCGTCCCCTTCCGGTCATGTTGACGGATGCAGAGGGTAGATCTCGCGAGATGCTCATTTTATGATGTTTCACCGGGGCCTGTACCGATAGTCGATCAAAAACTGACCGTCATCTTAGAGGAGTGGCGGAGATTGGTCCCAGCCGGCAATGGACCGAGTGGAGTGTCACCAGCTGACATCCCACTTGTTGACAACAGGGGGAAGAGGTTTGTCTATCCGTCAACAATTTCCTCAAATCAGACCCAGTTGGGTCTCTGCAATCGAGCGCAAAGGCTCTTTTGGATCGCACATAGGACGATGTCCTGCTTCTTTTATCCCTGCAGATGGGATTAGCACTGAATAGTGCTTTGGTTCTAGCTTTGCCACAAAGCGCAGGCTTAGCGCTTGACGAACTGGAGAGCGGAGCACGCTGCGGTGCTTTACCCGCTATGCTGCTGCGAAGGTAATTAGCCTTAGATGGTACTTTGGCTTCAGCTCCGCGGTCACGGGCCCTGCGCGTACACTGTGGTACAGTAGCTTTGCTCATGAGAACGAGGCCGGCGCGAGGCATTGCTGCTCTTAAATTGGACGACGGTATGATTGCCGTCGTAACTTTATGATTGGAGCAGACAGACATCCTGCCTTTTTCTTCGCGAGAGAGGCGCGGTTTAGGCGTAGCTACGCCTGAAGCTTCGGTTGGAGACTTCTGTTTAGGCTTCCATACCCGCCTTGGCAGAGGAGACTTAGGTTCGCAAGGAACCTGATTAGCCACACGCGAAGCTGAGGGGTGTTGGCAGAATTCTGCTTCCGGTTTCTGCTTTGAAACCTTGGTCGTGGAGACCTTTCTATGCTTCCGTGCTCGAAGCATTAGATCACCCCCAGAGAGGACTTCTTCAAATCTTCCTTGATCGAACTGAACCACCAAGTTCTCACAAGTAAAGGAATCAAACTGCGGACGTGCTTCCTTGTTGCGCCAAATAACCGCAGTAGGTTCGTAGAGAACCTTTTCTGTCTCCGCAGAGACTTTCCTTGAAGATTTAGCCAGAGGGGCTCTGGCTGTACCGGCTTTTCTGAATTCAGAGTTAGACCCGAGGGTCTGTTCGTCGCATTGCGACACTTGATTCTCGGCAGTGGAGAATTTCTTCCCCAGCGGAGTCGCCATCTTGTTTTCCATTATGTTCGCAAAGGGGAAAAACTTACAATAAAAGGGTTGAGGAGCTAAATTACAAGTATTCTTAAAAAGATTACAAGTAGATCTCCTCAGAGATTCTGAAGAAGTGTGCCGATAGGAGTCTGGTCAGCGCGCGACCACTTTGTCCCTTTGACGATGCGAGCGATGAGATTCCCTTCTCGCCTGGTTCCGGGAATCAGAGAACAGAGGGTTGGTAGAACCCTCTTACTGCTTCTCAAAATCGCCTTCAATTAGGAATTCCTTCTCGCCTGGTTTCGAAGATTCCTTGAGAAGAAGGACGATGTTAGGGTATCAACACCCTGGATAGAGAAAGCAATTCTCTAAAAGGTCTCTGAATTCGAGAGCGCACGGTGCGTTATGAAGAAGCCTCTGCTTGTGGAGTCCTCTTGTGTGTGTGCCTTTTTTCTCTCCTTGTACCCCTGGCGGGCTATTTATAGGGAGAGCAAGGGTATAATCGTCCCTTGAAAATATGAAAACAGATTGAATCGAATCTGTTTAAATCTGGAAAGTAGCCTTGCTGCGAGGCTAGGATCAGCTTCTGCGACGCTAGAATTGGCAGGTTGGTTGACCTTCTTGATCCTTTCCATATCGTTGGAGGATTTCCCCTGATCTTCTTACTCGTTTTAGGAGAGTCAAGAGATTGTGACAATCAACTGCCAAATTTGATCTCCGATTTGATCTTAATTGGATTTGATCTGATTGGATCCGATCTCATCCGGAGATTTGATTGGTCAAAGGTTGACCATAGCAGACCAATAGCGGAGCTGTCCGCATTGAGCTCGTAGCGGAGCTAGAGGCAGCTTCTGGCAAAGTCCGAAAGAAACCCTTTGGCGGAGCTGGAAGTCCTCTGTGGCGAAGTTGCGAGTTAGCTTCTTGGCGAGGCTTCGAATGGCTTCAAGGCGAAGTTGGGTGATATTAGCCTCTCAAGCGAGGCTATCCCTTTGGGCTCATGCGATGCTAAGTGTTAGCACCTTAGACCTGCTGAGGTCTGTTTAGAAACAATCCGGGTTCACTGTCTGCTTGCTGGATCAGTGGAGTCCAAGTTGCTTCCCTGTCCCTCGGAGATGGGTGAAAACTGGTCTTCAGCTCGTCTGTCACTTGTCTTTTGTAAATGTCAACAAGTTTAGATATTGTTCGCACCAATAAGAATCTTGTCTTTTTTAAGTGTCAACAATATCTTAGACAACTTATTTTGATATGCCGATTCATGAGTTTTAGAAAAAATCAGATTTCCTATTGAAAAATCCAAGTTTGGTAAAATACAGTTTTTGGTTTTTGATAAAATTTGTAAGACACAAAAATAGTCCAAAATGTTTGATTTTTGTCTTGAAATATTTATCACAAGTTTGAATATTCATGTAAAATGATAAAACTATTTTTATGGATTTTTAGAAGTTTTTATGGATTTATTAGAATATTTTTTAAACCCAGTTTCTGACCCAGAACAGTGCCTGACAGCCTCTGTCGGTCGACCGCACAGTCGACCGAACCAGGAGCCGGTCGATCGGGCAGTCGACCGACGTGCACAGCCTGTGCACGTCTGGACTGGCACTTGGGCCGGTCGACCGGACCAGAGAGCCCTGCTCTCTGTTTTTGGGCAGTCGACCGGACGGTCTACCGCTTCCTCCAACGGTCGATTTTTCGACCGTTGGCGGTCGACCGGGTGGTCGACCGCCAGCTGTTCTGGCTGAGGAATCAGCCCAACGGCTATATTTTTGGGGAGCCTATTTTACCCCATTTCTTGGGGATTTTAACTAAAATTTTTGAGCCAAAATTTTCAGAGTTTCTCCATTGTTTTAAACAAGTTTTCAAAAGAGTTTTAGTGCCAAAAAGATCTATCTTTATATTGTTTTAGGTTTTTGAAAAAATCAAAGGAAATAGAATTTTGGGTGATTTGTATTTGTTCTTCATTTCTATTATCTTCAAGAGTTTTTCCAAGATTATTTCTTTGAGCTTTTATTTTCCAAACACCTTGTTTTTCCACTTGAGCTATCATTCTATCCTATTCTATTAGGATCTTGTTATGTGGAAAGAGGAAAGTGGTTTGTGGTTGAAATATACCACTTGTTGTAAAACCCTTGATTTGTTGGGTTGCTCCCTCTTTGGTAGAGGTTGAGATTGTTGATTTGCTCCCTCTTGGTGAGGTGGAGTTTGGTTGTTTGGCTACGGGCCTATCCCTCTTCGGTAGAGGTGGATTGTGTTTGTATAGCCTCGGTGGAGGTTGTTGGTTGAGAGAGGAGTCCGGTACTCCCTTGTTATACAAATCCTCCTCGGTGGAGGTTCCCTCGGTGGGAGTCCTCGGTGGACAAGATAGTGGATTAGAAATCCTTCTCGGTGACGGCGGGGACGTAGAGCTAGGGGCTCGAACCTCGGAACATATCTTTGTGTTTGCGTTTGATCCATTGACTCTAACTCTCTCTCTCTCTCTCTTTATTTTGTGTTGTGCATTGATTCATATTGCCATATCTTATTTGCTTGCATTTGTGCCTTGCATATTCATATTGCCTATTCATATTATATGCTTGGTTTGTTTGTGTGTGCCTCACTTATACTTAACCACGAGAGCTCATATAGCACCTCAACCCTTATCTAGGGGAATCAAGAGGAGTTAGTCCAGAGCCCTTCACGGGGAATTCGGCTACACTCGTTGGTTGTATTAAGTGTGTTGCAAATTAGTTTTAGCTTCCGCATTTAGTTTCTAGATTAGCCATATCACCTATTCACCCCCCCTCTAGGTAATTTCAATTGGTATCAGAGCCTACGCTCCTGATATTTGGTTTAACCACCTAGGAGTGAGATCTTGGTTTGCTAATCTACATTTACATTTGCATTTGCACACATATAATTTACACCCATGGACTTCATGACCCCACCTATGTTTGATTCTTCCAACATTGTTGTTTGGAAGACTAAGATGTCCATTTACCTACAAACCCTAGGCTTGCATGTTTATCTTGCCGCTACCAAGAAATGCTATCTTGGTAATAGCAATCATATAGGGGCCAATGCACAAGCCCTTGAGGCTATTAGAAGCACGTTTTCTAAAGAATATCTTATGCATGTTTCTAACCTTGATTCCGCCTTTGCAGTGTGGAACAAGTTGGCAACCACATCCACCTACAAGCTTCAAATACCAATCCAACAAGAGGAGGAATCTAGTGGAGATGAATCCGAGCCACAACAATGCTATATGGTCCAAGGGAATGACTCCCTTGAGGTATACTCGGATACTCAACTAGATAGTGCTAGCTCTTCATTTGATGATATAGATGTCAATCCCTGAATGAAGAGTTATCTATTGTTTGTGAGAACCTCCTTGAAAAATATAAAGTTTTGAAAAAGAAGACCTTTGTTTTAAATAAAGAAAATGAAAAATTGTCTTCTAAACTTGATTTAGTTTTGCAAGAGAAAGAGGAGATTTCTAATGATAGGGATTCATTGAAATCTCAACTTGATCTTGTTTTAAATAAAAATAAAATTTTGAAAAATAAAAATGATTGTGAAAATATTTTGAAGAAAAATGAAAAACTATCCTCAAAAGTTGATTTTGTTGTAAAAGAAAATGAATCTTTGAAAACAAAAATTTTTTCTATTTCAAAAGATTTAGATGTGTGTTTAAAGAAAAATATTTCTTTACAAAATAAAATTGATTCTCATGTTTGCCATGCTAGGGTAGTATCACACACTTCACCCATTGCATGCCACACTTCTTATTTAATTGAAAATGATATATCCATGCTTAAAAAGAGTGTTGTTTGTTTGGGCTCCACGTTGAGCCATTGTGCCAAGAGCCATACACGTTTGAAAACTTTATTTCGAAAGAAACAAGTTCCATCTATGCATGCACACCATACACGGCATACACATGCTTCTCACGGTCACCACCATCACACCATGTATGCTCATGTGTACACATGTACACATTGTGGACGTAAGGGCCACCTTGCTAAATTTTGTTATGATAGAATACATATTTCTAATTTAGCAAATAATTTTGTTTGGGTTAGGAAAGATATTAACCCCCATGGACCCAAAAGGATATGGGTACCAAAGACCACCCCTCTTGTATTTGATGTAGGAGTGGGCTCTCGCATGACGTGAGAGTATCGGTACCTTGGAGTGGATGCGTTCCGAGCTTTATGAAGACTATTTGGATGCATCACTTTCAAGGAAAGTTTGGTGGGAAAACCACCTTGGTTTGGAGAACTAGAGAGGTGCCCTCATCGGTTTTGGTATCGATCTCTAACTCCCGCTTATATTTACATGCTTTCATATCATTGTTTATAGCATGTTTTGATGTTTATAGATTATTATGATAATGCCATGATTATTAGATCCTCGACATGCATGTATAGCTTTTGAGACACCCATTTTAATATGGATCATTATTTTCGTGTTCTCGCATATGTTTAGCTATCATGTTTATCATAACTCTAATATCACGTGGATTTACATAATGATTGTTTTATGATGATTTATGTCTCGTTTTATGCTTCATGTTTTGAATATATGTTTAGATGTTAGTTTTCATTAAGACTAGGATTTATACTTGTACATATAGTGGGCCACAAATAAATCTTTATATATGTTTGTGCTTGAATGCTTATTTGTACCCATTAGATGTGTTAGTATAGTCTAGTTTTGATGATTCATGCATTTTAACTTATATTCCCAATTTTGGACATGTTTTATAATCATGTGTTTTCACTTCATGTATATGTCTATTTTGCCAAACCTTAAGATATACATGTATACCCCTTGAGTCATTTGCTTTTCATGCAAATCTTTATTATGGACTCAATTGTGTTTAGGAATATGTATGTATACTTCTTGTTTTGTCAAAACATACATATGCCTTGAAGTATAATTTGTTTTCAATGAAAGTTTTTATGAGTTTTATGTTTTCATGTTTTTGAGGAATATTGAGCTTAATTGAATATTTTCATGTTGATGTCTTCACATTTTACTTGTACACTCACCTTTCATGTTTACTCATGTTTTGTTTTCATGAGTCATATTTATGCTTCATTGAATTTGAGTGTTGGATATCATATGAATTTCATTTTTCATGAAAAATATTTATGTTTTATTCCTTGCTTGAAGGATTTCGTACTAGTTAACAAGTTTTTCCATTTAACTAGTTCGTATTTTTCATTATGGTAGAGTTTTTCAAACATACTTTATTTTTCAAACCTATTTTTGAAAACTCCTACCTTCAACAGGCGGTTGGATGGGCGATCATGCTCATGTATGCTTTCATAGTGAAAATCATTTTAAACTTGAACATGAATGGGTGGTAGGTTATATGAGATATACACTTGATATTATTGTTGTTTCAATTGGTATCATTGGATTTTTTCAATTGGTATCAATATTGACATTTCTTGTATACTCATATATTTTTTATATATGTATGCTTGCACTTCATATAGTATCAATTTCGATTGGTATCTAATTTTCATACATATATATATTTTGTTTATGCTAAGCTTGAGTTTTAATGATCATCATGTTTCAATTGATTAGTTTTCAATTGGTATTCTAATACAAGCTTAGAAATTGTTTTATTTGGTATTTCATAAAGGGGGAGAAAACTCGTATTTTATCTTTCAATTGGTATTTGGTTTACCATTGGTTTTGTATTCCACTCCCTTACTTTATGATAGAAAATAATAATTTCAATTTGGTATCATATGTTTAAAAAGAACAATACTTTCAATTAGTATCAAGATTTTATTTGTTTACTCAATTGGTATCAAGATTTTGTTTATTTTCAATTGGTCTCTATTGATTTATTTCTTTCAATTGGTATCATTGATGACAAGAATTCTTATATTGATATGTTTTAATTGGTATCATGTTGGAAGAATTTGTTTTATTGTCACTCCTTTGTTAATTCTTTGTTTCGAACAAAAAGGGTGAGAAAAATATTTTTGTTTTTACTTGGACCCCTTTGTTGATGATTGATAAAAAGGGGGAGAAGTGTTTGAGTTTATATGCATGTTTTATATGCATGTTTTGTTTTATTTATTAGTTTGTCGTTTAATTGTTTAATTGGTATCAAGAGCATTATTTAAGAGCATGTTTTTATTGGTATCAAGAGCACGTTTCATGCATGATGCATTTCATATGTTTGGTATCAAGACCATTATGTTTTAGAAAAAGGATTTATATTCATGCATCACAATAAACAATAAATATATGTGTTTCATGCTTGTTTATGAGCCTTCATTGCATATTTATTTGCATATTTATTCCTATGCATGAGTTAAGGGGGAGCTTCTTTGAAGCTTAACTTTAATCCATGCATATATAACTCCATGAGTTTTGTCATCATCAAAAAGGGGAGATTGTTGGCCCAGAGGCCTTCCACTCTAGTTTTGATGATGATTAACTCATGTAGTTATGTTTACTAATAATCTTATGATTTTAGTTTCAGATCATTTATCAAGATATTAGTTGGTGATTAGCTTCAACAAAGGAGTTTGGAAGCTTTCACTTGGTGATTCCAGAGCCCGAGCATTAAGATCATTCTTTGCACTCGTTGGAGTCAAGCTCGGTAGATCACGTTTTGGATCGAGTTGACTTGAAGATGGAAGATCGTCAAGAAGACTTAGGTATCCTAGTTTAGTTTGTTTTAGATCCATGTGTAAAGATTAGATAGTTGATATGCTCAAGTTCACAACACACACAAGTTTTATGTTTTGGAATTGGTTTTCATGAATAGATTGATCAAAACAAGTTTAAATGGTTTTTATGTATATTAGATGTGTTCGATATACATACATGCTTCATATCTTAGACAAACTTATTTTGATATGCCTATTCATGAGTTTTAGAAAAAATCAAATTTCCTATTGAAAAATCCAAGTTCGGTAAAATACAGTTTTTGGTTTTTGATAAAATTTGTAAGACACAAAAATAGTCCAAAATGTTTGATTTTTGTCTTGAAATATTTATCACAAGTTTGTATATCCATGTAAAATGATAAAACTATTTTTATGAATTTTTAAAAGTTTTTATGGATTTATTAGAATATTTTTTAAACCCAGTTTCTGACCCAGAACAGTGGCTAACAGGCTCTGTCGGTCGACCGCACGGTCGACCGAACCAGGAGCCGGTCGACCGGGGCGGTCGACCGACGTGCGTAGCCTGTGCACGTCTGGGCTGGCACTTGGGCCGGTCGACCGGTCGGTCGACCGAACCAGAGAGCCCTGCTCTCTGTTTTTGGGCGGTCGACCGGCTTCCTCCAACGGTCGATTTTTCGACCGTTGGCGGTCGACCGGGCGGTTGACCGCCAGCTGTTCTGGCTGAGGAATCAGCCCAACGGCTATATTTTTTGGGAGCCTATTTATACCCCATTTCTTGGGGATTTTAACTAAGATTTTTAAGCCAAAATTTTCAGAGTTTCTCCATTGTTTTAAACAAGTTTTCAAAAGAGTTTTAGTGCTAAAAAGATCTATCTTTATATTGTTTTAGGTTTTTAGAAAAATTAAAGAAAATAGAATTTTGGGAGATTTGTGTTTGTTCTTCATTTCTATTATCTTCAAGAGTTTTCCCAAGATTATTTCTTTGAGCTTTTATTTTCCAAACACCTTGTTTTTCCACTTGAGCTATCATTCTATCCTATTCTATTAGGATCTTGTTTTGTGGAAAGAGAAAAGTGGTTTGTGGTTGAAATATACCACTTGTTGTAAAACCCTTGATTTGTTGGGTTGCTCCCTCTTTGGTAAAGGTTGAGATTGTTGGTTTGCTCCCTCTTGGTGAGGTGGAGTTTGGTTGTTTGGCTACGGGCCTATCCCTCTTCGGTAGAGGTGGATTGTGTTTGTATAGCCTCGGTGGAGGTTGTTGGTTGAGAGAGGAGTTCGGTACTCCCTTGTTGTACAAATCCTTCTCGGTGGAGGTTCCCTCGGTGGGAGTCCTCGGTGGACAAGATAGTGGATTAGAAATCCTTCTCGGTGACGGCGGGGACGTAGAGCTAGGGGCTCGAACCTCGGAACATATCTTTGTATTTGCGTTTGATCCAGTGACTCTAACTCTCTCTCTCTCTCTCTCTTTATTTTGTGTTGTGCATTGATTCATATTGTCTTATCTTATTTGCTTGCGTTTGTGCCTTGCATATTCATATTGCCTATTCATATTATATGCT
Source organism: Agave tequilana (assembly GCA_038442645.1). Lineage (NCBI taxonomy): Eukaryota > Viridiplantae > Streptophyta > Magnoliopsida > Asparagales > Asparagaceae > Agave > Agave tequilana. Next base: position 77,399 of record JAVJIF010009322.1, on the reverse strand, counting down.
TGGTTTGTTTGTGTGTGCCTCACTTATACTTAACCACGAGAGCTTCATATAGCACCTCAACCCTTATCTAGGGGAATCAAGAGGAGTTAGTCCAGACCCCTTCACGGAGAATTCGGCTACACTCGTTGGTTGTATTAAGTGTGTTGCAAATTAGTTTTAGCTTCCGTATTTAGTTTCTAGATTAGCCATATCACCTATTCACCCCCCTCTAGGTGATTTCAAATAAATTATGAAAAAATAAATTTATTTATTAGTATTGTGATCACAGTCACAGTAAATGAATCTGATTCCAGGTCGCAGTGCAATCATGGTCGCAGTGCCAAATTGGGAAATGTAATGTTTTTATATACATTAAGATATATGTTTTAATTTTGTTAAAATAATTAATTTAACGAAAAGTAAACATGCTCGTCACGGTCTTTTATACCATAAGAAACTAAAATAATAATAATCTTGTCGTCTTTACAGCAAAAATAATTGCATTTCAAAATCTATTGATTTTTATCCAGTTTTTGAAAACTGAACAGTCACCTAAAAAGTATACACTTTTCAAAAAAAACAGATAATAAATTTACGCCATTTTCACTTCGTTTGAGAGCATAAACCTTTTGAAATTCCTGGATGTATTATATATTAAGAGTGTCCTTTAAAGGAAAACAAACAGACTAAATTACATTCCTGAAATTCATTTCTGTAAAATTTTGAAAAAGATTAAAAATGTCTTCTCCACTATCTTCCCCTGAAAGAAACCATTCATCTAATGATGATTGGGAATATAGTTCTGATACATTCTCTCGATACGGATCGGAGGATGAGTTTGATACAGACAACCCATTCTGCGAGTTTATGGATGAAACAAAATATCGCTGTGAAGAGGAAGAAAGCGAAGAAGAGAGTCGCGGTTGAGGAGGAGAGGAGGAGGAAAGCGATACGGAAGACGAAGACCGTCATAATATGGAAGATGAAGATGATTATGATGGTGATAACGAGGACAACTAAAATAGTCCTTTGTATTCATCAACAGAATTTAAATATATAGTTTTTTCTTTTTAGGCAATTTATGCCCTTATTTTGGAATGTTAATTATGTAAATAAACGTTTTTTTCTAATTTTAATTTTAATGGTCGAACTTTTTCACTACTTTAATTCTTATGTTTGTGGGAATATTGAACTACGGTGGCAACTTTTTATTGCCTATGTAAAATTTTTTCACTATTTTTAAGACTGACTGTGATCAAGATAGCATGTATTGACCCAACAACACGACAATGTGATCTAATCACAAAATGTGATAATTTACATTAAAATGGGATACACTGCGACTAATGTCGCAGTTACGAAAAAGTAATAACAGCGACCGAAGTTGCAGATTTAAAAGGCTAATTTAAGAGTATAATCGTAATTGCGACCAAGGTCGCAGTGTGCATTGTAAAAGTCTAAATTTCACAACATATAATTTAATTATTAACATATTTCAACATATTAAACTGGTAACATAATTAAAAATCTTAATGTAATAATTCATACAGAACATAGAGAAGCAAACAACCCAAAAATATAGAGAAATATGAACTGCGACGCTGGTCACAGTTCTGAAACTACTGTTTTTTTGGTAAAATTGATGATTGCGACTGAAATCGCAGTCCAAAGGAATAATAAAGATTATATTAACCCAAGAAATATGCATGCAGCAACCACAGTTTATGTCCAATTAACTATAACATTCTGTACGAATACACCACCACCAGAATAAAAACATAAAGTTTGTTTATGGCAGATGTGCCCAGCTCCTTCTAGGCATAAGAATCTGTATCGCCTATAGAAGTTAGTTTAGAGATTGACTCCTGTCTCTCGTACCCCCTCTAGGCTATCATCTTTGTAAAAAGAGAGCCATTCACCCGGTATAGAGAGTTGATTCATGATTTGCTTCACATTATCGCAGTAGATTTTAAAAAAATATTTTCACTATATTCAAATATTATTATAAAGTACAACATATTACATTGGAACAAGAGATGGGAAATACTTGAAAGTACAATAGTACCTGTCTTTTCCATTAACACTGCGATCATGGTCGCAGATGATGCCTGAAGATGTATAAATAAAAATTTTATTCGTTCCAGGCACCCGCAAGCTGAAACTACTTTCTCTGCAAGTAAAAAAGAAACGTAAATGTTTGAAACATCAAACTTGAATTTAAATTCTATAATGAGTTTAATTTCATACCAATAATGGATATCTAGTCCTGTAATGGCCCAGCTGTTGACAATTTTTACACTTTTGATGCTTAACTTTCTTCTGTGATATAGAATCTTCAAAATCAGACTTTAACCTGGATGCACCTTTAGGCCTCCCCTTAGTTGGTACAGGACCAGTGTTCCACTAGAACGAATATTTATTTCAGACTGTGATGATTGATCATTTACTGTCCTAAATTTGTCATTATTACTAATTTCTGCAGCAAATCTTTCCAACACAGCATCTAACTTTGAAAGATAGATATCCGAATCGGACACCATTTCAAGAATTGCATTAAATTTGGTTCGCAGTGTCCACAGTCTAGCAGTCCCTCGCGTTCTTTGATTGGGAAAAGGTCTAAAACCATTTTCAATTACAATATTCTTGTAACAGACATCCAACCTCCATCTCTGTAGTATATAGGATTCTGATATATGTGTAACGTGATTGCGCCACAAAATGTAAAGAATATGTCTATAAAGGATAACCTCTGTTTCGAATAATTCACAACTACAAGACACGTTAAGCTCACCAGAATTCTCATAACCAACCTTTTTTCAAGTGTCTTTTGATTTTAAAAATTTCCCAACTAAATAATTTGCTCTTGGTCCATCATGTTCTAACTCTTCCAAAAAGAGTGTCATTACAACTGCCCATTCCTTTTGGAACAACTGAAAAATCTTTGTGGTATAAAATTTTGAAACTTGTATCTCATATGGATTCGATGTTCAATTGGGCGCACAATTCAAATCCCAAAAGTCTTGTGGAGTTTCAGAACTAGGGCGGGCAGCAACAACTTTATCGTATTGGTAGACAAACTCAACTAGTTTTGTGTTTGCATTCACAAAACCATCAAAGAAAGAATTAATACTCTCAGACCTTTAACTGGTTGTCATTCCAGCACAAAAAATATTCTTTAGATAAGCATTAACCCGGTGTTCAAGCAATCTATACATTTTCAACAACCAACTGTCTTCTTCTTCTATATGATACTTTTCCTTCATCAATCTCCATCATTCCTCGCATATGCTTATATCACGAGAGGTGTACCACAGATGAAAATCAGAGACAAAATCTTTCCTATACTTATTCATTAGGGGGATTTGTTGCTCTCCAAAATGTTTCCTTACATGCCAAAAATAGTAACAGTGCCGAGTGGTTAAAAATACCATCTTGATGGCATCACCTATCTGGACATCCTGATCAGTAATAATCACTTTTTGTGCAACTCCGTGCATGCATTTGAGCCATTTATTGAATAGCCAAACAAATGTATCCCTCTGCTCGTCCGCAAGCAATGCACAACCAAATAAAATTGACTGCCGATAATGATTCACTCCAGTGAATGAAACAAATGGCAGGTTCGAGTGATTAGTCATGTATGTTGTGTAAAAAACAATCACATCACAAAAGCTCAAATACGAGGAGATTTTGCTCTTCCATCAGCCTAAAAAATACTTCTAAGTATGCTCGCATTATCAAGTTCACTTGCAAAGAAAAAATCTAGATCAGACTCAGTTTTTTCTTAAAAATAATTGGTGATCGAAATAAATTCATGGCCAATGTTATTTCTCTAGTGTCGAATAAAATCAATAACTTGTTGCGGGCTTACTTCTTGACAACCTTCTCCGTGGTTCATTGCGTTAACAACACGGGAAATATTTGAAGGACGAATTCCTATATCAACCAAATTGGTCATAATGCTTCTGCTAATCTTTGATCGATATGTCTGGTGAGAGTAAAAGTGATGAATCTTATCCGGGCTTGATAAATCATGTAAATGAGAATCAACAAACTTGGTGACAAACTAAAATCTTCGGTGTGGTAATAAATGAAGACGCACATGCATCTCAGTAGGACACTCAACTCTAGTGTGATTCGACGGTTGACTGTAAGGCCGTCTTGTATTTTGTCACACAACTTCTTCACACACTCCTTGTTGCAATAAAATTTTCTGCAAATAACTTCATGAGGAGGCCTACGTGACTTATCTATTCCTTTTCTTCTCACGCCAAAACCTCTGTTCCTTGCACAAGCATTGTAGAAGTTGTATGCTTCATCGTCTGTGAAAAATTGATGTCCTAAAGAATAACTAAGCTTCCAGACATTTCTCCATATAAATTCAGATCTTACTAAATTAATTGTTGAACTAAATAAAAAGAAATAATTGAAAATCATACGTCTGAAATATAATAAATAAAACTGCGACTAAGGTCGCAGTTGTAAAGTTAGCTGTGACTATTGAATAAAAGACTGTGACGATAGTCGCAGCTTTCAGGATGTCGAGATTTTTTGCCAAAAAGGTGATATTTTGTAATACTGCGATCTCTGTCAAAATTCTTAATATATTAAAGAACTGCGCAAAAGGTCGCATATGTAAGGTAATTATGATCTGCAAGTAAGGTTGCAGTTATATAGATACTGAGACATAGTTTATTAAAAACAGCGATCATAATCGCATACTTTAGGATGTCTATAATAACTGAAAAAATTATTTTAATGTATACTACGACCTTAGTCGCAGTTCTTACAATTTAGTGAATATGAGAAAAAACATGTAATTTTAAAATTAAACAACTGCGACTGGGGTCGCAGTTAATAAAACTATGAAATTGTTAACTGAAAAAAAACGATTTTGGCAAAAGTGATTCTTGTTCTGTCAAAAATAAACAAGGTCGCAGTTCCATCTATGTTACCCAAGATTTTTTACATATAAGAAATTGCGGGAAAAAATTAAAAAAAAAGGATAAAATGAAAACCTCTTGATCAGCATCTGAAGATTTCAACCCTTCAAGATTTTCAATATTCTGTAAGGAAGTTGAACACTATGATATATGGTTCATATTTAGATCGGGAGAAAGAGATCAAGGATGACGGCGATCTAAATTGACAGGAGATGTGTTCTGGTCGGCGGTCGACATTAAAATAGAAAAGGAAATCACGATAAAGAGCTTGGAGATATAGGTCTGCAAAGTTAAAAAAAAAGAAAAAACCTTATCCGGATCCCGCTTTTTTTAGAAAAACTTTATGAGCGAAAACTCAAACCTAGATCTGACAACGCGCGGAATAAGAAAAGGGGGAAAATAATAATAAACAATAGCGAGAAAATTATCTTTTACCGCCTGGGCATTTAGTAATTTCACTTATTCCAATAGGTGGGCCGCAACTTATTGGTGTGGCTAATAATGTGTCACGCCACCGTAGGCTGAGAGGGACTCTCAGCTGTCAGCTGATATACATATTTCTGATACACACATACATGAGATAGACTTGTGTCCTTCCAAAAGGATTTGAGCCTGAATCCTTCCCACTCAAATTCAACCCTCTGACATTCGAATACATGATCCACTCTTTGAAGTTGTTCTATATTATTTCAAGTATCTGTAAACCAAAAACCAAAATTTTTCATATAAACTGTTAAATCTAAAATAGGGGGAAAATATCAAGTTATTTTGACGGCTCGTTACAGAAGTAGATATCTGCAAAACTCATTTAAAACATAAGGACATATATGAAAATATGAATAAAACATTGACATATATGTAATATAATAAAAACAATATATATATATATATATATATATATATATATATATATATATATATATATATATATATATATATATATATATATATATATATATATATATATATATATATATATAGAGAAATGTATATCAGCCCGCGGGCTGAGAGTACTCTCTCAGCCTGCGGTGACGTGGCTCGATTTGTCACCTCACTGACTTGCGGCCCGCTTTTAGGGAGAAGTTAAATTACCAAATACCCCTTATGATAACTTTTCCTTATTGTTTATTATTATTTTCCCCCCTTTTATTTTGCCGCTCTTTATAGGATATAAATTACTTTTCGCCTTATTTCTTTACCTCTTTTTTGTAAGATCTAGTTTCTCCTTTTGAGCGTGGGATAAATTTTTTTTGAAAATATAAAATCTTTTCAGATCAATCTTTTCAGCCTGCGATAAAATTCTACTTTATAGTTTATTTTTTTATATATAATGTAGTCAGAGTTTTTGGTCGCATTGTACATTTAAACTGCGACCTTAGTCAAAGTCTTTGGTCGCAGTGTACATGGTGAAATGCGACCAAGGTCGCAGTGTTGTTATTGATAAAGATGGCCAGCAACTGCAATCTAGGGTTGCATTACATGGACTGCGACTTTGGTCGCAGTACGTTAAGTAATTAATTTTTTTGAATATAATGTAGTCAGAGTCTTTGGTCGCATTGTACATTTAAACTGCGACCTTAGCCAAAGTCTTTTGTCGCAGTGTACATGGTTAAATGCGACCAAGGTCGCAGTGTTGTTATTGATAAAGATGGCCAGCAACTGCAATCTAGGGTTGCATTACGTGGACTGCGACTTTGGTTGCATTACGTTGTCTGTTGTCTGATGCGACTTGGAGTCAGTCCGTGAGACGCGACCTGTCATAAAGATTTTATGAGATCTTTTAACGTCAAGTCTATGTTGACGAACCCCGCACCATTCGTTGTTTCCCGAAGCGGTTGTGTACGCGTCGGTTCTTCATTGGGTTTAGGCGTTAATGTCTTTTAATGCCAAACCGGCGCTGGCGGTTGGAGACCATTAATGCCGACGATTCTGATTAATGAACCATTAATTATGGTTATTATGGGCTGCCTATAAATAGGGCTCACCCTCTCCCTTTAACAGTCCATAATTAGACTGTTTTCTTTCGAGAGCAATTGCTCTGAGAATTTCCATCTTCTTCAGAGTCTCTAACAGGGGCCTGCCTCCATGGATGAAGATGACCCTATTGACGAACTTGATCGATGTTCGTCCACAAGGAAAGAAGTCATAGACCTCATCGTCCACAAGGGAAGAAGTCATGGTCCTCGTCGTTCACAAGGGAAGAAGTCATGATCCCTGACGAGGACTTAATCCTCACCGAGATCTGCTCTGACTTGATGCACCAGTCAAGCTTGCTGGTAACGGATGGTCAGAGTGGGTATGGCGGCGGGGGATGTGGTGGATATAGTGGTGGGTAGCATACCTTGTGAGGTCTCACTCTCCCTCTCTTACCCCAGAAGTCACATCGAGGAAACTCCATGCTCACTGGATAACCTTCTGGTGAAGAGATGTTCATAAACGAAAGATTCTGCTGCCACCAGACCTCCAGGAGAAGATTGCTCTTAGTAGTCAACAAGGGCTCTTCTTGGCTCTTTTGATGTTTTGTCTTCTTGGCTACTTTGATGTTTAGTCTTCTTTGTAACACTCAATCTTAGTGATTCTGCTGCTACCAGACCTCAAGAAGAAGATTGCTCTTAGTCAACAAGGGATTTTTTTGATGTTTAGTCTTCTTTTGTACTGCTGTATTTGTAACACTCAATCTTATTGTATAAGAGATCGTTTTGTATCATTTGCACATGCCTGGAGATAAATGCCTGGACATAAATAAAAAGCATATTTGTTTTTTTTAATAAACTACGAACTTTTTCGCAGCCATGCATTGCAAACAAAACAACTATGACCATAGATGACACTGCGACCAAGGTCGCATAAGATACATTGCAAACAGTAACTACTGCGACCAGGGTCGACGCTGTGAGTAAAGTCTGCGACTAAGCAACTGCTGCGGTGACGTGTCACCTCGTCGCAGTGTTGTTGTTGATTAAGACTAAAGACCAGCAATAGCGACCAAGATTGCAGATTATTTTTTAAGACTGCGGCCATCAACTGCGACCAATGTCGCAGTGTTGTTGTTGATTATTTATAAAGACCACCAACTGCGACCAAGGTGTGATGTTGATTAAGAGTAAAGACCAGCAACTGCGACGAAGGTCGCTGTGTATTTTATTAAGACTAAACACCAACAACTGCGATCAAGGTCGCAGTTTATTTTATTAAGACTACGGTCGTTTATTTTATTAAGACTACGGTCAGAAACTGCGACCAAGGTAGCAGTGTTGTTGTTGATTAAGACTAAAGTCCAGCAACTGCGACCAAGGTCGCAGTGTATTTATTAAGTCTGCGTCCAGCAACTGCAACCAATGTCGCAACCTTTCATTTTAAAAATTTATAAGGGTGAAGTAATATAATTATTAACTGCGACCAAGGTCGCAGTATATTCGTTTAGCGTAAAATATTTAAAATGAAGGTTTGTAATAATTGTACAGCATTTTCAACCAAGACATAGTAGTAAAAAATGTAATTCACACAATTAACTTTAGAAAACAGATTTATATATATTTAAAAAAAAACAAAATACAATTTTTTTAAACTTCTAATCCTCGTCATCACCATCGTAATGAGAATATTTTTTAAACTTCTAATCCTCGTCATCACCATCGTAATGAGAAAGAAGTTTGCGACTTTGGTCGCAGTACTGAAGGAGGTTGCATTGCTATACGATAGCATGTTTCCTCCGGTATTCTTTATTCTGTATTAAGTATGCGACCATGGAATATTTTTTTACTTTTCAATGCTAGAAGTCGCTGTCGTCATATAAAAGGGGTATTTTTGTCAATTTGTTTCACGATTGTTTAGGCGGGTTTTTTTTGATTTTTTTGGCGCCCACACTCTGCGACCGATGTGTGGCATATATTCAGCCACGTCCCGCAGGCTGAGAAACTCTCTCAGCCCGCAGGCTGAGGTACAGTAAGCCCATATATATATATATATACACACACACACACACACACACACACACACACACACACACACACACTAAAAATCCTATTATATACCATGACCTATGTTAGGGTCTGTTTGGTTGTCGTAACTGGCCGTAATTCGTAGTTGTAATGGTAAAGTCTTTTGCAATTGTAAATGAGTTACATGTATGTAATTTTTACGGTGTTTGGTTGGTAATATAAAATTGTAAAGTGGGAAAGTGTATTGTACTCTACGGTGTTTGGTTGTCGTAATGTATAAGTCGTAAGTGAAAAAGTTGACCACAAAATTAACTATTTGGTGATTTTAAAAGTTTTAATACTGCAAATAAATATTAAAAAAGTTAAATATTAAAATTTTTTAATATTAATATAAATAAATATTACAAATTTGTATGACCACAAAATTAACTGTAACTGGGCTGTAAGTGAGTGGTAACTGGGTTGCAAGTGAGTGTTAGTTGAGTTACGTAAGTCTTTTACGAATTACGGTCCAAACAAACGCCGTAGTTGTAACTGGGTAGTAAGTCATTTACGAATTACGGAGTTTTACGCGAAACAAACGGCCCCTTAATGTGCCTTCTTGGGAGTTGGTTTTTAGAAGTGAATCAAGAGATTACTACATAACTAGACTAATAGTTTAATCTTTAACTCATCAACATGCACATTTTTTAAATTAGATAAGTTGATTTAAAACCATATGAAGTTTGTTATGGAAAGCTTAGATCCACCGATTAATATTGTCCATTTTAGAAAATAATAAGATCGAGGCACAAGAGCCAACCTGGAGCATACAAAGGGAGGACAGGAGTTTATTGTTGAGGCCCAAGACTAGGACCAACCAAATTTAAAAGGCCTTTAGAACTTTGGGCTCGGATCTTTTATCAAAAACGATGTTGGGCTTGGGTAAGGCCTACCTGGGGGACTAACTGGGCCCGAACCGGTATCCTCCATAGAATATCTTTCTAATTCCTCACACGTGTGCTCCTCCATCACACACACGTAGGTCAATTATCAGTAATAAATATTCTTAGGGTGTCTCCATTACTGATAGTGAATGTCAAACTCATTATTTAGTGTCTCCTAACTGTGGGCCCATCGGTTAGACCCTGGGTTTCCTCCCGAGACGTCATATAACACTATAAATTTATCGAAAAGGTTAGTAAGGGATATATTCGACAATGGTCTCCACTACAAAAACTAAGAGGTTTTTTCCTTTCTAGAAAATTCAATTAACTTGTGCCCTTGACAAACTTTCCTGCAACGTCAAACTTAAATTTGTATGTTATAGGACTCCTAAGTAATATTTATATCTATATCTATCTATCTATCAATCTATATTATTTGATTTCTCTCTTTGCATTCACTTTATGTGTTCTTTACTGTTCAACTGTCCTACTTATTAGTTAATTTCTCTCTAACAAAAGTTCATTTCAGGAGTTCTCTTTGTGTGAATTTTCTACTTGCCTTTCTATGAATGAGAGAGAGAGAGAGAGAGAGAGAGCAGGACAACATTCTCATGGATCCATCCTTCAAGTTCTTCTCCATATTGTTGTCCATCACGATCGCCGCCTGCGTCTTTTCCAATGCAGAAGCTCGAGACATTGGCGTGAACTACGGCATGCTCGGCGACAACCTCCCCACACCAAGCAAGGTGGTCTCCCTCTGCAAGTTAAGAAACATCGACAGGCTTCGCCTCTTCGACCCCGACCCCCGTGCCCTCAGAGCTCTCCACGGCTCCGGGATTGAGGTCGTCCTCGGAACGCTGAACCAGGATCTCGAGAGGCTCGCCGGGGATCAGTCCGCTGCGGCCGAGTGGGTCGCCATCAATGTGGCTCCCTACGCGCACGGTGTCCATTTCCGATACATAACCGCCGGTAATGAGGTCATTCCCGGTGGCCTCGCACATTATGTGCTTCCGGCCATGAGGAATATGGACGCTGCGCTGAGAGCCGCTAACTTCTCAGTTCCTGTCACGACTGTTGTGTCCACAGAGGTATATACATGTGTCTATTGCGACAATTATGATAATTATCACTGCAAGATGCTAACTCTCTTGGTACAGGTTCTTGGGGCTTCGTACCCTCCTTCACAAGGCGAATTCTTGAGTTCAGTTGCAATGGTGATGACGCCTATTGTCGCCTTCTTGAGATCCAATGGATATCCCCTCCTGATCAACGTCTACCCGTACTTCGCCTACGCTTCCAACCCTAAATCCGTCACCCTCCCCTACGCGCTCTTCACCGCCAAACGTGTAGTGGTACAAGACGGGCAGCTTGGATACTGGAACCTCTTCGATGCCATAGTTGACGCCATGTACTCGGCGTTGGAGAAAGCCGGAGGGGGTAATGTTAAGATCGTCGTGTCCGAGACCGGTTGGCCGTCGGGCGGCGGCGGCAACGGGGCGACGGCACAGAATGCGAGAACGTACAACAACAATGTGGTACGGCATGTGAGGAGTAGGGCAGGAACACCAAGGAGGCCATGGAGTGGGGTGGAGGCATACTTGTTTGCCATGTTCAATGAAAATACGAAGCCTGCAGGGGTTGAGCAGAATTTTGGGCTGTATCATCCGAACATGACAGAAGTGTATCACATTGAGTTTTAGCAAAATGTTACATGTACCAGTGAAATGCACGTGGACATGTGCGGTTGAATTTGAAATTCTGTTTTTACTTGAGATTCTTTTTCTCTTAGCTAAATTTTGCTATCAAACTCATTGTCATTAAAGAAAATTATCTAAGAGTGAATTCATCAAATTTCATAAAAAATCCTAGTAGAAGATATAATTATTACAAAAATAAATTACACCTAAAAATCAAAAAGGAAAAAGAAACTGCAAAAAAAAAAAAAGTGTAAACTATCTTTCTCTTGAAACCTTTCATCGTGTTCTGATAATAGATAAATGTAACTCTGTGTAATTTGAAATAATTCATTAAGTTCCATAAAATTTTTGCTATCAACTTCATAATCATCAACGAAATTATCCAAGTGGGAAATTAACCATAGGAAAAAAGTTCTATTATTATACCATAATTATTATAAAAAAAACTACATCTAAAAAGAAAAAAAATACTTAAATAGAAAACAAATATATAAAAAAGAAAAATTTCGCTACAACTACCTACTTTGCTTTAATAATTAGGAAAAAAATAACCTTCATAATTTTATTCACTACAATCTCATCCACGCTAGCATAAATTGATTTCTCTCAATCATCACTTCTTTATATATTTTCATTTTCTCTTTTACTCTTCCACAGTAATTCGCAGGTCGACCTGCAGGATCAGGTCACCGTGGGGGTTGAAAGGTGGAAGGGAGCCCTTCCCGAGGATCTCAGGGGGCCCTCAGACCAATTTTTTTTTTTTTGAGATTGACATTTTGTAGATCTCGTTTACTCGCGCTCATGATGATTTTTGTTTGAGTTTGTGGTCGATATGGTATTTAAATCTGAAAAAAAATTGGAGATCATTTGATGCCGGTGAACGGGAGTCTGCTGATGATGACGATACTGATATGAGGACAACGACTCATGATCGCAGTCTTACGTGAGGACTGTGACTATGGTTAGAGTTTTTTTATTAGAAAACTAAGACTATGGTCATAGTTTTTTTATTCACTGAAAATTAGGGCATTTTGTAAGGATTGCGATCATTGTCGCAATCTCAATAAAGGCTGAAAATTATGTTTTGTGAGGACTGTGATCATAGTCTCAGTCTTAATAAAGACTAAAAAAATAAATATTTTTGTGAGAATTGCAATCATGATCGCAATCCGATAAAGACTCATAAATATGTACAAATAGTGAGAACTGTGATTATGGTCGCAGTCCTATGAAAACTAAAAAATAAGACATTTTTGTGAGGACTGCGATTATAGTTGTACTTCTATAAAGACTCAGAAACATGACATTTTTGTGAGGACCACATGATCGCAATCCTCAGAAATAACGCATTTTTTCGAGCACTGTGATCATGGTAGCAGTCCTAAAAAAATATGACATTTTTATGAGGACTGCGATCATGATCGTTGTCCTCAGAAATAGGGTACTAATAATCCACATTTTCGAAGTGATTACTATGGGGGCATTTGTATCTTTCACCACTGAGGAACGCTTCTACATTTAACACGTGAGTGCACCTGATTGGTTTAAAAAATAAGGTAGCTGAAGGGAATAAAATTATGAAACTGATCTTTTTCCCAATTATGATTTGATATAGGGGTTGTAGCAAAATCCCCCTTAAAAAAATGTAAATTTACTTTTCTTTTGTATCTTTTCTTCTTTTGTTTGCATATTGGCATCTATTTTCTTTTCTAATTCATTTTTTGTTTCTTCATTGAATGAAAAGAGAGTGTCTGAGAGGATCATATAAAGGAAAAAAAAATAATATAAGAATTTGAGATTTAATAGGCTTCACAATTGGAATCATGATTAAAGTAGAAAATTAAAAAAACGAAAACTTATCTCTTGACTAATTGTAGAAAATTATTATTTTGGAGTAATAATTGAAAGAGAATAAGGAGTCGATGTTTTTTCTTAAGAGCTGGTATTTTTCTATTCTTTTTTTATTTTTTTATCCTAGAATATTCAAAAAAAGAATTGCGGGCTTCTTATTTTGGTATATCGCAAGATGTAGAAAAAGATTAGGAGTCGGTTAATTTTCCTCTAATTTTGATGATTACATGAGAGTACTTTTTAATTGAGATGATTCTTTTCTCAATCATGAGTTAATTTCATTTTGATTCCTTTTAGTTGGGATTTTTTTATCAATCAACGATAAGTGGATATGTTTTTTAACTTCTAATTACATGAGAGAATTTTTTTAGTTGGGTTCTTCTTTTCTCAATCATGAATTGGTTTGATTTAGAAATCCTTATAAATTGAGTTCCAATTTCTGTTAAAAAAACTTCAATCACGAGTCGACTCAATAAGCCAAACCTATTATGATTTGGTTCAATTTTTTAACTTGAGATTCCCTTTTCCTCAATTAAAGGTGAGGATTTGTTTTGATAATCTAACAGTCTAAAATCACCCTCGATAGAAACATTATTGTTGCTTTTATAGTTATTAGTATAGATAGATAATTAGATTCATTGTCCATGGAAAATATATATGTTTTGGGTCTGCCTTATTGGTTTTATTGAATATATATATGTTATGGGTCTGTCACATTTGGTTTCCTAATTATGTTAGAGTTTTTGGGAATTCTTATATATATCCTCTCCAGAGAGAGTGAGGCAAGGGAACACAATCCAAGACCAAAAAATTCTAATCTAATAGATTTCATCTTCCTAGGGAAATAGTGAATTTCATTGTACGATAAATGAGAAGACTATCATGAACTTCTTTCTAATTTTAAAAAATCATCATGAATTTTAAAAAATGCAAAAAACTATCATGAATTTAGCCAGTTTTAAAAAAACTACAATCTGTCACTAAAAGCAAAGTTGAAAAGATCAAAATGCACTCAGTTAAAATTGACCCCCACAACTTATTTCCCAAATGTTTTAATTTAAAAAATAAGGGTATAATGGTAATAAAATAAGGGTACACACATGACCATTAACTTAATGTTATGTTGATGGATAGTAATTTCTTGAAAAATCAGGAGAAGACTCATGATAGTTTTATGCAATTTTGAAAGTTCATAATAATTTTTTTAAAATAGAGGAAAATTCATAGTAATTTTCTACATTTTAGCTGAAGAACAAAGAGGTCTAAAATTTTTCTTCTTTTGTTGTTTCTCATCTACCAAAATATTGTTTGAGCATAAGATGAATTAGAGGGAGACTCTAGACCATAGATTATCCACAGCTATAGAGAAGGTTGATGGGCACCAATCAAGGATCGAGATGGTCAAACAATAGACAAAGAGATATCCCATAGTGGTTACATCTGAATGGACTGTGAGTATAATAAAAGATCAAAAAAAAGATCAAAGAGATATCCCAAAAGTATTAACCCTCTCTCTTAAGAATTTACTTCAGTTGACTAAGTCCCTGTAAAATTGATAATCATGAATATATAAGAAAATACAAGTGTCCGGTGTAATAATATCCAGTCAGGTGTCACAATATCAGGTCAAGTGAACTAATACCAGGTGATCGCATGTTAAGTGCCGGTATCAAATATCAAGTGATAAATATAGCATGGCAAGTACCGGTGTCAGATACCAAGTGATAAGTATAACATAATAAGTAACGGTGTGAGATATCAAGTGATAAGTATAGTATGACAAGTACCGGTGTCAGAGTATTAGGGTAAGACTATGAGGGGGACAATCCAATAGATGATATTTGTCAACATTTGGTTACCTAATCAAATAGAGTCTCGGAAATTCCTACATATATCACTTTTAGAGAAGGAAAGAGTTTTAAAAATCTTTTCTCTTACTTTCTCGTCTAGCAAATTGCTATTTGAACATAAAGTAATTAGAGGGACACAAACCTTAAGAGTGTCCCATGAACATAGAAGAGAAGATTGATGGGCATAAGTTGAGGATCAAGAGGATCAAGACAACATACCAAAGAGTATCAAATGAGCAGTTAGATTTCCATAAATTGGGAGTATAAAAATATATCAAACACCAAACCAAAGAGATATCACAAGAGCGGTTATATCAACATAAACTGTTAGTAGGGTGAGTTATGGGGTGTGGATTCCATCTGACTCAGATCCAACCAGACCTAATCCCAATGAGACCTAGAATATATTGGACCATCCATCCTTGAGGTAGCTAGAACTTTTTTCTAGTAGAATATTTTATGAAATTGGAACTTTTTAATAGAATTTTGGTGAACAATTGGAACAATTCCAATATTTCCTAGAACATCTAGACTAAAAGGTGGAATATTTCATGGAACATTTGATGATTTGGTATCTAACTTATTTAATTTTTTTAAATAATATGAATCTTACTATTAGAAATAATGGCTTATAATAGAAAGGGATTTTTTCTGACGTATGTGTCATCATTACATGTATCTTGTGTTTGGAGCCCCTTCCCATTTTACCTGCTGAATCATTAAATAAAAATAATAACACTATAAATAAATAATTTACAATTATTAGTAAAAGTTATTAACTAAACTAAACTATTAGTTTATTAGTTTTTAAATTTCTTTGATCTTGTTTTATTTATTTAAATTCTAATTCATCAAAAATTTGTTAGTTATTCCTTAAAATAAAAAAAGTATTGAAAAGTCTATTAATATATACAAAAATATGTATATCAGCCGACAGCCGAGAGTCTCGCTCAGTCGGCAGTGACGTAGCACATTATTAGTCACAACATTCTATAATCTTAAAGGATGACCCGCTTATGGAACAACTGAAATTACTAAATTCCCTTACGGTAAATAATAGTAGATCTCTATTATTTATTATTATTTTTCTCTAATTTTCTAGTTCTGCGCGCTGTGAGATATAGATTTGAGTTTTTCAGAGAAAGTCTTTCTAAAAATAGCGAGAGCAGTGTCAAATTTCTTTTTTTTAGTTTTCAGACCTAGATCTACTTCAACTTTTCATCGGGATCTCCATTAGATTTAGATCTCCCTGTATATTTTAATGTCGAGCCCAACCAGAACTCATCTCCTGCCAATTCAGGTCGTCGACGGCCTCGCCTCCTTTCTCCCGATCTTAATATGAATCATATATCATTAGGTTCAACTTCATCACATAATATAGAAAATCCAGAAGGATTGAGATCTTTGGATGTTGATCAAGAGATTAGTTTTTTTTTATTATTATTTTTGCAATTTTTCATCTGAAAATTTTTTTGGGTAACCTAGATGATACTGCGACCTAGTGTTGGCCCAAGGTTACAATCACCCGTCTTTAGTGTGTTTTGATGATTACAAAACATATTAGTTATTTGTACTAATATTATTTGTTGTTTAAGTGTGTTTCAGGTTTTTCTATCTTGCATAGGTGTTTTCTTCCCTAAAGGAAGGTGACTTGGACTCAAGATAACTCAAATTGGGCTCAAGATGCAAAATTGAAGATCAAGTGGAGAAAGCCCCTCTTGAAGCCTTGAAGTCCTTAGAACATTGTAAGAATAGAATGTTAAAGTTTGAGTGTAGGATATTCGGCTCTAGGATACACATACACAATTTGTTTTTGTTAAAATATGAAGTCTTGTTATTTAAGTTTTCATGTTTAAATTTAGTCTCATGCCTTAGTAGATATTTACATGATCTTAAGTTTTACAAAATAAATAACATGTTTAGATCATGTGTATATACTCCTACTAGCATGTTACTTATGATTGTTCAAAACCAAAACTATTTTACAAACTTTTCCTAAGTCAGAAAATACTGTTTTTTTTCTTATTTCAGGCTGACCGGTCGACCGCCCGGTCGACCGGCGCCAGTGCCAGGACGTGCACGTTTGTGCACGTCTGTCGGTCGACCGACCGGTCGACCGACTGTAAGCAGATCCACTCTCGGTTTGTTTGAGTCGACCGACCGGTCGACCGGTAGAAGGAAACTGTGTTTCCTCAAAGAGGACGGTCGACCGGACAGTCGACCGGAGCCCAACGGCTCTTTGCCAGCAAGGCGACGGTCGACCGGACCGGTCGACCGCCAAGCCTGCTGCAGCCTAACGGCTCTTTCCTATTTGGGCAAGTCTGAAAATCTGTTTTCTTTTTCTTCTTTATCAGAGTTTTAGAGAGTTGTTGGAGGCCTTTTGCAGGTCAAATTAGGTGTAAAGAAAAGAGTTTTAACCTATTCTCTCCTTATAAATAGAGGGCAATAGGTCTTTGTTATGCACTTAGAAAAATCCTTGGTTTTCATTGTTTTCAAGAGAAAGAGAAAAATTGTTTTAAAGCTTTCATTTCCAACTCTTTTAAAGTTTGTTTTTCAGTTGTGTTTGATTGCTAATATCACTCTACAACTGAAGTTTTCTCACCACACTTCATAGAGCCAAAAGTCCCTTTACTCATACTATAGAGAAGTTGTAAAAAGAGTGAGAGTGTTGTAAAAGAGTTTGAGAAAGAGTTTTGTGATCTTGAGGAGATCACTATTGTTCTTGTGATCCTTGTTCTTGTGGAGACAACTCCTAGGTAGAGTTCTTTGTAAGTTGTGAAGCTAAGGGCTTGGGGTCTTCGGTAGACCAAATTGTAAGGCGTCCTCGGTGGATAGTGGAAACCCTTCACGGAGGTGAAGGCGGGGACTAGAGCTGTGGCTCAAACCTCGAAACAAATCATTTGTGTTTGCGATTGCCTTGCGTCATCTTGCTTTACATTTCTCTTGCTTTATATTGTCTTCAATTATTTGCTTGAGAACTAACCCTTTTCTTTGTGCAATCTTCTCTTGTTTGTTTTACTTGTGTTGTTGATTGTGTGTATTTCATCATAGCATTTCATTCTTTACTTGTTCGATCATATCTCATACAACACGGTTGCATTGCGCACCTCTAACCCATTTTTAAGGGGAATTGGGAGGAAGGAGTTCAGAACCTCTCACGGGGTATTCGGCTCTTAGTCGTGTTTTGAGAGATCGTTGCATCACTCATTCTATTAAGTTTAAAAAGATCATTAGATTAGCAATTACACCTATTCACCCCCCCTCTAGGTGTATTTCAATTGGTATCAGAGCTTGGACTCTAGGATTTGGCTTAACAACCTTAGAGAGATCCTCACATTGCTAATCATTTCATTCATACTCATTTAGTAAACATGGCCGATGGTATCAAGACACCCCCTAAGTTTGATGGACTTAACTTTCCCATATGGAAGGTTAAGATGACCGTGTTCTTGCAATCTCTAGGTAGCCGAGTTGCAAAGGCCGTGACCAAATCTTTTACCACACCCACCGGTGATGAATCTACTTGGTCCGAAATTGAGACCAAAGAGTTTGATGCCAATGCTATGGCTCATTATGCACTCCTACAAGCCCTCAATGATGATGACATAGCTAGAGTCATCCATTGCAAATCCTCATACGAGATTTGGACCCATTTGTTAGTCACACATGAGGGGACATCACAAGTGAAGAGGGCCAAGATAGACCTTCTTCGGTCCCAATATGAAAATTTTAGCATGCAAGAGAATGAAACCATAGATGATATGGTTACAAAATTTACCAAGATTACTAATGGACTTTCTTCTCTAGGTGAGGACATCAACAATGATCAAAAAGTAAGAAAGATCATCCGGGCTCTTCCTCCTTCATGGGAAGTCAAGGCTACAACCTTGAAGGAACTCAACGACAAGGATGAGATAGAGCTAATTGGTCTCATTGGGAATCTAAAAACCCATGAGATGGAAAGGAAAGCAAGAGAGGAGATGGCTCCCTCCAAGAAGAAGACCATAGCTTTCAAAAGTCAAGCTACTCACTCCGACGAAGATGATGAAGAAGAAGATGACGAAGTGCTCTCACTTCTTGTCAAGAATGTCCGGAGGATGTACAACAAGGCGAAATTCCAAGGTAGAAGGAGATGGCAAGGAGGCAAAGAAGAAAGAAAGATCATATGCTTCAATTGCCAAAAGCCGGGACACATTGTTGCGGAATGTCCGGACAAAGTGAAGCCATCCTCATCCAAGAAGCCTTTCAAGAAGAAAGCAATGAAGGCGACATGGGATTCCGAGAGCGAATCCGAGGAGGAGATCGACACCGCCAACATGTGCTTCATGGCTAATGAAAGCACAAGCAAAGTAACCCCTTCCCCTTCATTTGATGAAGATCTTTCCATGGATGAGTTAGGAGAAGCTTTTGTAGAATTGTCTCACAATTATGACTTCTTAAAGAAAAAGTATTTAAAAATGAAAAAGGAAAATGAATCTCTTAGTCTTCAAGTTGTAAATCTTTCTAAAGAAAATAATGACTTGCATTCTACTTTGGTTTCCACTAAAAATGAATTTGATAAATATAAGACTTCTTGCAAAGGCAAGTCCCCATTTGTTGATGCTAATGAGATTACCATGCTTAAGGAAAGAATAGATTCTTTAGGTATTGTTTTGAAAAAGTGTAGTGAGTTTGATAAGAAGAAGATAGAGGCCATGTTTCCTAAGAAACAAGCCCCTAAGAAAAATGTTCACCATGCTCATGCTTATGTTCATACCACACAACCTTTACATCGTGGCAAACCCCCAAAGCATGCTCACACTTCACACACTCATCATGCATTCATGTATGGAAGAGTGTTCTCATGTTCACATTGTGGGTGGAAAGGACACTTAGCCAATTTTTGCTATGATAGACTAAGTGCATCTTTTCATAATGTTTGGGTTCGAAACACTAACTTTCAAGGACCCAAGAAAGTTTGGGTACCAAAGTCAACAACTTTGTTAAATGATATAGGTACCTTCCAAAGCCCAACGACGTAGAGGATTGTGGTATCTTGATAGTGGTTGCTCAAGGCACATGACTTGGGATATCAACAACTTTGCAACCCTATCAAGATACCATGAAGGTGGCACCGTCACCTTCGGAGATGACGCCAAGGGTAAAATCATCGGTATCGGTAATATAAAACTTGGCACATCCCCTTTAATTGAGAATGTAGTTTTAGTTGACGGTCTCAAGCATAATCTCTTGAGTGTTAGTCAATTATGTGATAAAGGTTTTGATATAGTTTTTGATAATGTTGTTTGTAAAGTAATTGATAGAATTTCTAATGCTTGTGTGTTTTCCGGTTTTCGTGAAAGTAATGTTTATATGATAGATATGTTAAATATGTCTTGTAATATAACATGTTTAAAAGCCCTCGATGACGACTCTTGGTTGTGGCATAGAAGATTAGGCCACATTTCTTTTGACCATATATCTAGGCTTAACACAAAGGAAATGGTGAAAGGTATTCCTTGTTTGAATTTTGAAAAGGACCGAGTTTGTGACGCATGTCAATTTGGGAAACAAACTAAGTCTTCTTTCAAGTCAATTAAGGATATCATGACATCACGTCCTTTGGAGTTAATCCATATGGATCTATTTGGCCCTACACAAACCAAAAGTCTAAGTGGGAATAGATTTGCATTTGTTTTAGTTGATGATTTTTCACGTTTTACTTGGGTTTTCTTTCTTGAGCATAAAAATCAAGCATTTTCGTATTTCCAAGCTTTTAAGAAAAGAGTTGAAAAAGAAAAGGATGTTTCGATTTTAAGAATAAGAAGTGATAGAGGAGGTGAATTCATTAACCAACCCTTTACCACTTTTTGTGAAGAACATGGAATAAAGCATGAACTATCTTGTCCTAGAACTCCACAACAAAATAGAGTAGTTGAACGGAAAAATCGAACTTTGCAAGAGATGGCTAGGACAATGCTTAGTGAATATGGTCTACCACATTATTTGTAGGCCGAGGCCGTTAATACATCATGCTATATATCAAATCGTGTTTTCTTGTATAAAAATACTACAAAAACCTCTTTTGAAATGTACTTTTCTAAAAAATCAAATGTTTCATATTTCAAGGTTTTTGGATGCAAATGTTTTGTTTTAAATACAAAAGATAATTTAGGAAAATTTGATCCTAAATCTTATGAGGCTATATTTGTGGGTTATTCTAGTACTAGTAAGGCTTATAGAGTCTTCAATAGGTCATCATTGACTATTGAGGAATCTATACATGTTAAGTTTGAGGAATCTAACTTGTTTGTTAAGAATGTTGTAGAAATAGATGCTTTACATGAAGGCTTGGAGAAAGTGACCTTGGAGGATACACCTACTATGGGAGACAAACCAAAGGATGATGAAGGAAGTGAAGCTAAAATACAAGAGGCTCAAGGAAATGAAGATCAAACAAATGGAGAAGAGCCCACTCAACAACTTCCAAAGGATTGGAGATACAATCCACATCATCCCAAGGACCTCATCATAGGTGAAGTATCAAAGGGGTAACAACTCGCTCTAAACTTCATGACTATTGTGGACATTATGCATTTATTTCTCATGTTGAACCCAAGAACGTCCTCGAAGCCGAGGCCGATTCATATTGGTTGCTAGCTATGCAAGAGGAACTCAATCAATTTGAGCGCAACCAAGTTTGGCACCTTATTCCTAGGCCCCACGATAGACCAACAATTGGTACTAAGTGGATCTTTAAGAACAAGTTGGATGAATCGGGTAACGTTGTTAGGAATAAAGCTAGGTTAGTTGCCCAAGGTTACACTCAAATCGAAGGAATCGATTTTGAAGAAACCTTTGCACCCGTAGCACGGCTTGAAGCCATACGGATGACACTAGCATTTGCCTCATATAAAGATTTTAAATTGTTTCAAATGGATGTTAAAAGTGCTTTTCTAAATGGTTTTATTGAAGAGGAGGTGTATGTTGAACAACCCCCCGGGTTTGTTAATCCTACACATCCGGATTTTGTATTCAAATTAGATAAAGCTCTTTATGGTTTAAAACAAGCCCCTAGGGCTTGGTATGAAAGACTTTCTTCATTTTTGATTTCAAATGGTTTTAAGAAAGGTAAAATTGATACAACCTTGTTTACAAAACATGTAGAAAATGATATTCTTATTGTGCAAATTTATGTAGATGATATTATTTTTGGTTCTACTAATGAATCTCTTTGCCAAGCTTTTGAGTCATGCATGAAGAATGAATTCGAAATGTCTATGATGGGGGAACTCAACTATTTCCTTGGACTCCAAATCAAGCAAAGGAAGGATGGGATCTTCATCAATCAAGCCAAGTACACAAAGGAACTAATCAAGAGGTTCGGGCTTGAAGAATATAAAGTAAGCAAAACTCCCATGGCAACAACTACAAAGCTTGACAAGGATGAACAAGGTAAAAGTGTAGATATTAAATTATATCGTAGCATGATAGGTAGCTTGCTTTATTTGACGGCTAGTAGGCCGGATATTATGTTTTCCGTTTGTCTTTGTGCACGTTTTCAATCTTGTCCTAAAGAATCTCACATAATTGCGGTTAAACGCATAATTAGATACCTAAAGGGCACTATTAAAATGGGTTTGTGGTATCCGAAAACCGGCCAATTTTCAATGACGAGTTTTTCGGATGCCGACTATGCGGGTTGTAGGGTAGATAGGAAGAGCACAAGTGGAACATGTCAATTCTTAGGTAATTGTCTTGTATCTTGGTCTTCCAAAAAGCAAAATTCGGTAGCCCTTCCTCCCGACATATGTATATATATAGTGTAAGTTCACCTAGAGGGGGGGTGAATAGGTGATGGCTAATCTAATGGTCACTTATGAACAAATAATGCGGAATTAAATCTAATATGACCAAATTAAACTTCTTTTAATTAAACACTTATGTATAACACAAGAGTGTTGCCGAATTCCCCTTTCGAGGCTCTGGACAAGCTCCTCTAGATTCCCCTTGAATGGGTTGAGGTGCCGCGTTGGCTCTCTTGGTTGAATACTAGTGTTAACAACAATCCCACGCAATTATATATCAATTAAGCACAAGGGTATATCAAGCATGTAAAGTAAAGACAATGTAAGTAATGCAAGATATAAAAGAGACTAAGTGAGAAAGAGAGCAAGAGTGAGCAATCGCAAACACAAGGGTATGTTTCGAGATTCGAGCACACTTGCTCTACATCCCCGCCTTCGACACACGAAGGATTTCCACTATGCACGATCCAACCGGATCTCTCCTTGGTGCCGCAACACCTACAAGCCCTCGGACTCCCAAAGTCCCTTACACACCACAAGCCCACCGGCTCGTCGAGGCCGCACCTCAAGCTACAAGTCCTCACTAGGACCCAACAACACCAAGTCCTCACTAGGACCCTCAATCAAACCGCGAACACAACCGTCCGCCTTCTCAAAGAACAAGAAATGATCTCTTGGTGATCTAAACACTTGATCACCAATTACAAACTCTCACTACAACTCTCCTATAGGATGAATAACTCAATGGATGCTCAAGTGTAGTGTGAGAAATCAAGGAAAGAACTTTTGATGGAAAACTCAAGAAATCACAATAAACACTCTCTTGATAAAATCCCTTTTGATAGGAAATATTGGCACTCTATTTTGTGGAAAAAACTTCTGAAATCACTTGGAAAAACTGGCTCAAGAAGTCCTCAAAATCTTAGCTTCAAACAATGACAAAACCCCCTTTTATAGAGGCCAGAAAAATCTGACCGTTGGGCTCTGTCAGAGCTACCGGTCGACCGGTCCGGTCGACCGGCAACGGTCAAAAATCCGACCGTTGCAGCCTCCGGTCGACCGGCTCGGTCGACCGCGCACCTGGAGAAGAGAGTAAACTCTCTGTCGGTCGACCGGCCCGGTCGACCGATATTCCCGAGAGCCAAGCTCTCTGAAGCGGTCGACCGGTCCGGTCGACCGTTCCCCAGTGCACACAGGCGTGCACGTCCGTGCACGTCCGGTCGACCGACCCGGTCAACCGGCCACTGTCAGTTCTGAAAAATCAGAACTGCCAGAACCAGAAAAATGGGATTAAAGATTGGTCTTTTAACTTAATAAAAATCCCAGAAATTCACAGTAAATTCAGAAAAATAGTTTCAATCAAAATAAAAACTGTTTTTCTAAAAATATGTTTTTCTAAAACTTGTTTTTCCATAACTTCACAAAATACAAAAACAAGATATTTTGAACTTATAAAGCAAAGTGTGTATGGATATGATCCACCACACAATCAAGATAAAATATCTAGTTTTTGACATAAAGCACTAAACTTGTTTTGGTTAAAAGATATGTATATAAGAAATTACCAAAACCCAAAGTAGATATTTTGTCATAAGGAAAATCTCATCAAATACAAAAACAAGATATACTTTTAAAGCATAGTGTGTATGGATATGATCCACTACACAAATAAGATGAATATCTAGTTTTTGACATAAGGCTCTAAACATGGTTTTGGATATAAGATATGTATACATGAATACCAAAAACCAAATTGTATTTTATCACAAATAAAAATCTTTTCTTAACTAGGAAAATCTTTTATGAAAATCATTCTATCAAGAGTTCTATCAAGAGTGTGTGTGTGATATAGACTTGAGCAATCCACCAACTATCTATCCTTTACATTTTAACTAAAACAAACAAAAATCTTATACCTAGACACAAGTCTTCATCCTCTTGAAGTCTTCACTTGAAGGCTTCTCATCTTCTTGACTCGGTCCAAATGCAATCCACCGAGCTCATCTCTAGATGTGATCTTGATGCATAGGCTCGTGAATCAACCGGTGCTAGCTTCCAACTTGACTTTAAATCCTTTGTTGAAGCTCCACACCTACTAAGATCTTGATAAGGAATCTGTCACTAATTAAACACAAGATCATTAGTAATCATAACTTCATGAGTTGATCATCATCAAACTAGAGTGATAGGCCTTTGGGCCAACATATAACACCGTCTTCGCACTCCGCCCGTGCAATACGGGTCCTTCCTCCGTAACGCAATGTGTACATACATAATAGCACCATATCAGTGCGCCCAATTCCATAAGATTCATACATCATGCACACCATTTCTTATATATAAAAAAAAAACAATCATACTCTCAATTAATGTTTATCCGTTAGACTGTATTCTTATAGGAATATTCACACAAATTACTTAATCAGAACATGCCACCCATGTATATTATGTACATAAATCAAGTGATATACACCCATCATATTCATATCAATCATAATGATTTCTATTCAGTAAGACACACGCCAATGCCCTTGTACACCATATTCCAAAATTCTATATTAAATGCAACACTTATTACACAAGATTGTGTTCAGTCCTAATCCTGTCTTACTATCCCTTTCATGGTGAACATGAATTAGTTATTGGTTCAGTGTCTAATACTCGCAAGACTACCCACATTTAGTGTAAGTACTAATTTACCGCAATAAACCCTCCTTCGACCATAAGATGGTGAAGCTATCCCTTTTTCCTTGTAACATTGTGTATGTGTGTAGATATATAATATGGGTACTTTCTATGTGATGCTCTAAATATAATTGAATAGAGAAACAACCATGTTCACATGGTTTACATATGCATAACGACCAGGTAGTACTTATGTATATATGCCGCATACCCATATTTCTTACTTTCGAATCTTCTTTTACAAGATTTCTAAACATTCATTGTTATGCCCATTTAATTTGGTCTTCATCTCAGATAATTTGTTATCCCCTTTAACTAGAATAATATGAACGCCACAATTACTCTTTAACCCCCGGCGTAAATCAAGACATTATACTCAAAAGAGAAAGGAATTCAATGAGAATTGAGAAGATATAACACATACGATTGAAAGTGTTCATTTCAAGTATCTCTTAAGTTTGGTTACCTTATGGGGCACACACTATTTGTACGCAAAAGCATTACTTGCTCAAACATTCTGGCAAAAAGGATGGGTGAGTTGAGACTATGAGGAGTAACGAATGTCTCACACATGCTAGTTAATTGGAATACAACTCTCTTGATTTAACGCACAAGTTGATAAGTCCCAACAATTCGTTATTATTTAAATTTCTTTGACACGGTGAATATACTGTGGTCGCAACCAGGATTATATATATTTATAACAGCTATTCTCATTTACTCATGGATGGAGTTGAGCCTAATTGGATTCCTGCCAGTACTGATCTTGATACTGCCAATCCTATCACTCTGATTTCCCAATCTTTAATATTACAATAAGAAAATCTTTCCTTTCAATTAGTATTCATGTTCACTCATCTATTAGTCTGCTGTCAACATAGTTTAGTGCTGGCCGTTAACTTGTTCATTTATCAGTGAATTACAATTGATCGGACTATCGTCCTCACCAGTGACTTTCGGCGTTTCAGAAATTTCCACTGACTATGTGTCAATAAATATTCTATTCACAGTCCAGTTACTAGACCACAGAAGGGATTATGTGTTCGGATGAAATATGTCTTTTGGAGTCCATAACACAATAATTCCCTATTTCTAGTAAAATTAAGGCAAATTTGAGTCCGAGGATAATTGTCCACAACCCGAGTGTACTTGCAACACCGTTTATGAGACACTATTATAAGGGAGGGTCAATACTTTAACAAACAGGTAGGATATGCCCGTGCTCATAACACGCGTTACTGAAGAAAAGTGTTTAGTTCTATATTCAGTACAACATGCCTACATATAAATTCAATAACCTTCCCATAGATCCCACCTAAATATGTTTCGTCGGATCTGACCTCCCTAACAATCAAAGATGATTTTATCGTAACTCCCATTTTTGATATTAGAATGAGACACAGAGACTTCCATTAAAATTTAGACTAACCGATCTTTCTAACGATATATTACATGACCCACTTATTTCGTATGAACAGCCGTAATCAACAGAAAATCTTTTAGACATCCAAAATTCTGCAACTTGGTACATTTGACTAGTGTCATATTTCAGTGATAATTCCCAGCACAGACCTTTGATTAGGACACCGTAAGAACCATCGGAAAGTAGACTCGATTTGCTTTCCAACGGTATATCACATGACCTATTTCCTATTAAATATCCTTACGAAAGAAACCCCAAGTTTCAGGTTTCAGATCTGGACAGACTTTAACAGATTTGTATTACTATTACAAAAGTGCTTTGAACTACACCAATTCTCAACTTTTCCTTTTATTTCCTCATCTAAATTAGATCATGAGTAAGTCATGAACTTAAGTATTTAGACCTTTCATCACGAGCAATTTTTTTATAAGAACTTTCATGGTTCGATCACTACTTGATTTATCACTAACCTCTCTTTAAGTCACCTCCAACTTCACAGCTTAATCATATTATAAAGATTTTCTTTTTATCTTACTAACATCACCACGATCAAATTTTGATTTGATTTCATAGTTATTACGTAAGAATGGCAAGAAGCTCAACCATCACAAGTGTAAGAAACTCCAAAAATCTCAATCTACACTAATGGTTAGGAGAGATCTATAACTTGATCTCCCCCAATTGTAACGATCCACGAATTTATGATACTAATTCCACGCTTAGGATTAATCTTGTCTTATAATAATAATATAATCGTTACTTAGAATTTTAATATGATGCCACTCAAATTTTCGGCTTAACCTTGCCTACTCAAAATAACCAATACCAACCTCCGATCTCACAAGATATAATCATATACATAATACAAAAGAGTATGCCTCTTGATAAAAATCAAGCCGACTCAACCCCATAGCCCTTATTTGATCATGATGCTTTCACATAGGGTTATAGTTGCCACCAAGAGGCTAATTTGCATATTATTACAAGAGAGTTACATGATGTACCCTAACATTTCTCTCTACCCATCAATTATAGGCAATTAGGTTTACTCATATATCTCAAGATCAAAGTTTGACCACTACATACTTTAATAGGTCAAGAAATTTCAAGAAATTTGCATGAATAGCTCAAGGGAAAAAATTCCACTCAAATCTAGAGATCAAAATTTAGGGATTTCAAAGAATGAAATTTGAGAAATAAGAAAAGGGGAACAACCCACTCACCAACTATGAGTTCCGGCCTCCGGCCGCCGCCCTGGCCGCGGCTTGGCCGCCGCGCCGGCCGCGGCTGCGCCTGGCCCTGGCCGTGCTTGGCCCTGGCCGTGACCGCGCCTGGCCCTGGCGGTGGCCGCGCCTGGCCGCGGCCCCGCCTGGCCCGGCCATGGTCTGTCCTGTGAGAGAGAGAGAGAGAGAAGAGAGAAGGGAGAATTTTGGGGATCTCTTTAGGTTTTGGTCTCAGGAAAGAGAGAGGCTGGACCTCAAGACTTCCTCCATAAGTCAAATACTAATATAATTATATATATATATACACTTCATAATTTAATTATATAACCTCTTTCAAGCACATCATGACCCTACATCTCATCTTCACCAAGATCAATTAAATCTTGACCTTTCCTCTCCCTCACCTACTCCCTCCACTAACACTAGGAATATAATACTAGAAAATTGTCATGAATGTATTTTCTTGGTAAATACATGTATTTCAAGTATAATACTAGTATATCATCACATTGAAATACTAGTTACATAAAAATTATGGTATAGGTATATTCATATATACCACTTGACATTCCCAAAATTAAATTGAAATTCATTACACACTCAATTAACATAATAATTCGAAATTTATTATTAAATCAAGGTTTAATAATTCGGGGTGTTACATTCTACCCTCCTTACAAAAGTTTCGTCCTCGAAACTTGCTACCAGAAGTGAGTAAGCATAAAACTTTGCACTTCTCTTGCATATCACAAAATCTTTCTTTGATGCAATATTTTCTCACTCATTCTCCTCAAGATTCATTATTTCTAGATCAATTCTATACTATGTCCTTACGATCCAAATTAATCTTGACTCACTTGATATTTTTATCATTCCCTTACTCCAGTGTCCCATACCATTGGCAGCTCATACTGAGGGCCCACACCCTAGCAGAGCACATCCGAATTATGACATGTGGGTACCATAATCTGAACATAAGGCAGTGATCAAATATCTCGTGGTTGAGATTAGCCATTCACGTAAGAACTCCTACCCCCTTTTAAACCAACCATATCAAACAACATTTTCACATACATGCATAACACAACCAAGCATATCAATCATACCAAACCAATCCTCTTTCTATCATAACTATTCTAAATCTATCCTCATTCTATAACCTCGCTCTGATACCAACTGTAACGGTCCCAGTTAAATAAATCCTCAATTTACATAACATCCACTTACACCGACCGATTATTAAAATCATTTCCAATTTCTTAAAAATTTCAGCAGCACCTCCTTTGTAATTACTGGTCGGATATGATATCCAATACAAGTATGATAATTTCGGCTAACATCAGCCTACTTATTCTCAATCCAACCATATAACTGAATTCAAAATCATCCACACAATCATGAAAGTATTTCGGCTTGACATCACCTACTTATGGAGAAACATAACAACATAATTCTAGAGTTTCTCTCTCGGCATCCATAAAGTTTCAGAAATGATAACTTATGACTCTCATGATCATCATATTGGTAATACATTTCTTGTTATCACATCCCAATAAAGACATCTCACATATCAACTTGAAATGAAATTACTACAATGGTTCTCTCTATATATATATACATAAGTACAAGATATTTCATCTATCCCATGTATCTACAAGTATCATCAACAAGCACAATGTTCTAGAGTATAAAGATTAGATTTATTCAGAACGAACCCTGCGCAGCATAACCCTGACCTCCGCCTCCAAGCAACCTGCAATATACCAGTCTGTGGGAGGGTGAGCTCGACAGCTCAATGAGTAAGGTAGGAATAAATCAAGAAATGGTAATATCAATGAGAGTATGAATATTCACACAATAAGATAAATCTGAAACAGTAAGAAGATAAAGAATCAGAGGCATCCGATAGTTTAATAATC
The DNA here is from genome assembly GCA_038442645.1 of Agave tequilana. NCBI lineage: Eukaryota > Viridiplantae > Streptophyta > Magnoliopsida > Asparagales > Asparagaceae > Agave > Agave tequilana. The sequence goes on along the minus strand of JAVJIF010009322.1, from coordinate 47,175 downwards.
AAGACCCCAGTCTCTAAAATTTCTGAGGACGATCAGACTCTTATGATCGTACTCCCCAATTCTTTCTTGGATTTTCATCTTTATGTGTGATAAGGTTTATGAGTTACATAAACAAACTCTCTCGTCTTATGTGTACGAAGTGTGTATTACTCACGTGCCTTGTATTCCACGCAATAATACACCAACCACCAGAGTTATGCCATAAACTTAGTTTATACATTCAAATAACACTTACATCACAAGCCATACTTATATAACATATAATCATATCATATTTCTCATAATGCAATATCGCATCACGCTATAAGTAATGCACGGATTCACATGTACACTTTCGCCCAATATATGGTATTCATTTCAATCAGCTAAACTTGTATTCTGACGTTTTCATTGTCATATACGATAGATAACACATCCCACATACCCCTAATGTCACACACACACATTTGTATCACACATAACCATTCATTCTCAATCATTTGTAAGGATGCAATTATATGTCTATCATAGCACCGTCTTCGCACTCCGCCTGTGCCATACAGGTCCCTCCCAACATGATATATAGCACCGTCTTCGCACTCCGCCCGTGCCATACGGGTCCCTTCTGTACGCGCCGGAAAGAAAGAGATGATAGAGTGATGGGTGTAAAGATTTCCTTGAATCAAATGAAACTATTACAACCAGACTTTTCCTTTCAGTTACAAGGGAGGGAGGATGTTGAGTCTTGAATCCCCCCTTTGTTTAAGGCTGGGTTCTTCGTGTGGCGGTGGAGAGTGAGTCTTGTTCTCCGTTGACCGGATGACCGTCTGGACCTTCGGGGATCTTCTCTTCGGCAGGTAGAGGGAGTAACACAGCTCCGTCTACCAAAACTCTCAAAGAGAAGGTAGGCAAAGAGCAGCTGGTACGCAGCAAGCTTGCGAAGAGTCTTCTCTCTCTCTTTTTGTTGATGATCTCCTCTTTGATGCCTGGTCCTTCTTTTTTTTTTTAACCCGCCCCTTTGTTGATGCAAACAAGGCTATTTATAGAGGTCCCAGGGGTGAACGTGCCCCCTGAAAACGCTCCACAATGAGGGGCCACTTCCCGCTACTTGTGCGGTGACTGGCCCCGTAATCCGGGTGGTTACAACTGAGGCGCGGGTTTAGACCCACGCGCCTTGTTGCTGAGACGCGGGTGTTCGAGCCAACGCGCCTTGTTGCTGAGACGCGGGTGTCGAGCCAACGCGCCTTGATGCTGAGACGCGGGTGTCGAGCCAACGCGCCTTGACGCTGAGACGCGGGTGTCGAGCCCACGCGCCTTGACGCTGAGACGCGGGTGTCGAGCCAACGCGCCTTGATGCTGAGACGCGGGTGTCGAGCCCACGCGCCTTGACGCTGAGACGCGGGTGTCGAACCAACGCGCCTTGATGCTGAGACGCGGGTGTCGAGCCAACGCGCTTTGATGCTGAGACTCTGCTTTTATTGGCTTGTCTTTTAGTGACTTTTAGACAGCCTACAGAACCCCCTCCAAAGTTTTCGATATTCCGCAGTTAACTGGAACGGATTTTGAAATACTTTGGACTCTAACTGAATTCACCTTCATGACTGGACTGTTGATGCTCCGGGTTTGATCTTATCTGGAGTTGGTCTTCGTGAGTGTACTGTTGAACTCTTTGAAACCACCAGAGTTGATCGTGTTGAGTGTCTAGATACACAGTCTAAACCTCCCCGATTGCTTTTTAAGTCTGTCGTGGGTGTGCTTTAAGCCAAGAGTGGTTGGTCTTCTGCTTGTGCTAGTGTACTGTTGAACTGATTTGCAGAAACAGGAGGCCGAACGCAGGTTTCTTTTGAAAAGCAGAGATGGTACTGCTTTAAAGACGCGACTTCCATAGGGTGCGTCTTTTGGCAAAGAAAACGCGACTGATCTTCCATAAGGCAGACGCGATGTTAAGCCCGCTTGGACGGACGCGGACTTAGGAAAGACGCACCTCTAATAAAGACGCGATTTTCTGAGCGCAACGCGACTTTCTGAGCGCAACGCGACTTTCTGGGTGCATTTTGGTGCTGCTGACGGGGCACGACCATTGAAGAGACGTGGCCGTCGGGTGTGAATCCGTGCCATGTCATGATTACGCTGCCAGCTGGCCTGGGGAACCGGCGGGATTTTACCTTTAGGCGCGCGGACTTCCCGGTTCATTAAATGAACTGCTCCACGTGTCGAATGATGACTCGCTGCGGAGCCGTGGCGCATGATCTTCCCTGTTCAAAAATGATTTGGTTCCACGCGTCAAGCGGTGACTCGCTGCAGTGTCTATCGGGCCACACGCCGCGTATCTTCGCGAATCCTTGTGCCTATAAATAGCCACAGTTGGAGAGAGACCTCTTCTTCTCCGAGCGTTTTATTTTAGGGTTTTAAGAAACAGAGTTCTTCTTTCCCTGTTCATCATCAGATTCTTGATTGACGATGGCACCCAAGACCAAGCCAACCGCATCTTCTTCACGGGCGACCGTCGCCGAGGCCCAGAGGGGCGCTTCCTCCGCGCAGGATGCTGTTTTCCGAGGTAGAATGTCGTTTAGGCTAAACTTCACCATCACTGGAAGTTTAAGGAACCCTAAAAGACACATTTTTTTATTGCGACCAAAGTCGCATTGGGAACTGAGAAATGATTAACTGCGACCATAAATTGCATCCGTAGTAGGATTGCGACTAAGGTCGCAGTGTTTAAGAGCAGCAGTCGCAGTTTGGATATGTAATTAAAAGAGCTTATAAGTTAATATAGTGAGAAAGAGACCTTACAAAAAAATAGAATTAAAAGCTTTTAAAAGAAGACAAAATATAATTGAATATCAGAAGATCAGGAAATCCTAATCCTCGTCATTATCACCATCATAAGCAGATTCATCGTCTTCATTCTTCTGCTCTTCCTCTTCATCACTTATTTCCTCATCATCTTGCTGTTTTTGAGGTTTTTTTTGTTTCACCGATGAACTCCCAGAATGGATCGTCTCTATCAAGCTCTTCGTCTGACCCGTTGCTAGGAAGCGAGCCTACAGCATCAGAGGACATGCTTTGATCAAGCATGTCTCCGTCAAGTGGCAAAGGAATAATGTCTTCTTCACTAACCCACATGAAAACTTCATTATCATTATGAATAGGAGGATCAGTTAATACATTATTTGATATAGTGAGATAGTCAAAAGGAGTGAAGTCCAGACTGGTATCAGATTCACTAGAATATCCTGAAGACAAAGGACCGGTGGGGGAACGATTGAAGTTAAAATCTAAGTGTTCAGAGGAAGAAGAGGGGGAAGACATGATTCAAGAATAAATTTTTTTGGAAGTTTTTGAAATCAAATTGAAAAGGAAGAGCAAAAATATAGTTTTTTAGGCATGAGATAATATACTAGTAACAAGCATTATATAAAGGTGAATATTGTGAAAGAACATGAATAATAATAATAATTGTTAGAGGTGATGGTTGAGTATGGTAAGAAGTGGTAAAAAAAAAATTATATTTAATTGAAGATTTATTACGGGAGAATCCGAAGTACAAATTAACTTTTTATAGAATTGTTTGGCTATATCTTTAGATTACGTATGGTGCACATCTTTCCTTTCTCGAGATTAACATTAGTGCATCTCTTTTTTTCTAGACTGGTGTTGTATCACGGTAGATATAATATTAATTACTTCTTTTACATAAGGCATGAGAAAGAAGATTGCGAATTTGGTCGCAGTACCGAAGGAGGTCGCATTACTATACGATAGCATTTTTTGTCTGGTATTCTTTATTCTGTATTAAGTCTGCGACCATGAAATATTTTTTTACTTTTCAATGCTAGAAGTCGCAGTCGTCATTTAAAAGGGGTATTTTTGTCATTTTGATTCACGATTGTTTAGGCGGGATTTTTTGATTTTTTTTGGCGCCCACACTCTGCGACCGATGTGTGGCCTATATTCAACCACGTCCCGCAGGCTGAGAAACTCTCTCAGCCTGCAGGCTGAGGTACAGTAAGCCCATATATATATATATATATATATATATATATATATATATATATATATATATATATATATATATATATATATATATATAAGAGAGAGAGAGAGAGAGAGAGAGAGAGAGAGAGAGAGAGAAATGTATATCAGCCCGCGGGCTGAGAGTACTCTCTGAGCCTGCGGTGACGTGGCTCAATTTGTCACCTCACTAACTTGCGGCCCGCTTATAGGAAGAAGTTAAATTACCAAATACCCCTTATGAAAAGCTACTTTTTCTTTAACTTTCCTTATTGTTTATTATTTTTTTGCCCAAAAGGGAATTTTTGGAGAGCACGTTGTCAGGCTTGTTTTATTATTATTTTTTTCCCCTTTCTTTTTGTCGCCCTTTATATGATTTAGGTTATTGATTATAAATTATTTTTTCCCTCTATTTCCTTACCTCTCTTTGTCAGATCTAGGTTCTTCTATATAGTTTTTTTTTGTGTATATAATGTAGACAGAAACTTTAGTCGCAGTGTACATGGTTAATTGCGACCAAGGTCGCAATGTTGTTATTGATAAAGAGGGCCAGCATCTGCAATCTAGGGTCGCAGTACAATGACAGCGACTTAGGTCGTAGTACGTTATGTAGGTGTTTCTTTTATACTAACACGCATATGTTGTTATTGATAAAGAGGGCCAGCATCTGCAATTTAGGGTCGCAGTACAATGACCGCGACTTAGGTCGCAGTACGTGGGTAGGTGTTTCCTTTATATTGACACGCATAGCGACCAAGGTCGCAATGTTGTTGTTGATTAATACTAAAGACCAGCAATTGCGACCAAGGTCGCAGTGTATTTTATAGGTCGCAGTACGTTAGGTAGGTGTTTCCTTTATATTGACACGCATAGCGACCAAGGTCGTAGTGTTGTTGTTGATTAATACTAAAGACCAGCAACTACGACCAAGGTCGCAGTGTATTTTATTAAGACTCGGCCAACAACTGCGATCAAAGTCATATATATTTTAAAAAAAAGTATGACTTCTTTAATTTAAAAAAAAGTCATATATATATCCTTCATTTAAAATTAACCTTAGAAAACAGATTCATATATATTTAAAAAAAACAAAATACAATTTTTAAACTTCTAATCCTCGTCATCACCATCGTAATCAGATTCGTCGTCAAGAGTATGACTGCTTTCGTCTTCCGTATCGCTTTCCGTCCCTTCCTCCTCTTCAGCGACAATCTCCTCTTCGCTTTCTTCCTCTTTATGTTTGTATTTTGGTTCATCAATGAACTCCCAGAATGGGTCGTCTGTATCAAGCTCATCCTCTGACCCGTAGCGAGGCATATCTTCAGAATTATACATCCAATCATCATTAAATGATTGGCTTCTTTCGGTGAAGACGGTGGAGAAAACATTTTTTGAATCTATTTTCCGAACAATAAGAGTAACGAGTTTGAGCAAAAATAATTTAGTATGTTTGTAATCCTTTGCTGATGACCCTTTATATATTTTTAATCCCGAAATTCCAAAGGGTTTAAGCTCTCAAACCACGTGAATATCTCCCAAACTTATTTTCTACCTTTTTCCAAAAATTGTATACTTCCTAGATGACTGTTCAGTTATTCAAAACAGTTTAAAAGTTAATACACTATAACTTTAAATTACTTTGAACTCCAAAACAATACATTATTGTGACCATAGTCGCATTGGGAACTGATAAATGATTAAGTAACTGCGACCATAAATTGTCAACCGTTAGTCATCAAATACTGTCCTTCGTATAATTTCTGAATGTTTGTTCGATCCTCATATGAACAATTAAATTGGTGTTTACATATATTATGCGACCATGGACTGCGACTATGATCGCAGTACCGCGACTATGATCGCAGTACTTAACGAGAGTGATAGTATAATCACAGTTTACGTATTATTTTATATTTTTTTGTTCTTTATTTTGTGAATGTTGTCCGATCCTCCTATGAATAATTAAATTGGTTTTTACATATATTATGCGACCATGGACTGTGACTATGATCGCAGTACCGCGACTATGGTCGCAGTATTTAACGAGAGCGATAGTATAATCACAGTTTACATATTATTTTATATTCTTTTTGTTCTTTATTTTTGACTGTTGTCTGAATAAGGACTGATTCTATAGTCGCAGTTCACCGTATCTTTTGTCTCAGCCGCCTATAACGTATGAATTATTTTTAATTATTGCATCCGTAGTAGGACTGCGACTATGGTCGCAGCGTTTAAGAGTAGCAGTCGCAGTTTGGATATGTAATTAAAAGAGCTTATAAGTTAATATAGTGAGAAAGAGACCTTACAAAAAATAGAATTAAAAGCTTTTAAAAGAAGGCAAAATATAATTGAATATCAGAAGATCAGGAAATCCTAATCCTCGTCATTATCACCATCATAAGCAGATGCATCGTTTTCATTCTTCTGCTCTTCCTCTTCATCACTTATTTCCTCATCATCTTCCTGTTTTTGAGGTTTTTTGTTTCACCGATGAACTCCCAGAATGGATCGTCTCTATCAAGCTCTTCGTCTGACCCGTTGCTAGGAAGCGAGCCTACAGCATCAGAGGACATGCTTTCATCAAGCATGTCACCGTCAAGTGGCAGAGGAATAATGTCTTCTTCACTAACCCACATGAAAACTTCATTATCCTCATGAATAGGAGGATCAGTTAATACATTATTTGATGTAGTGAGATAGTCAAAAGGAGTGAAGTCCAGACTGGTATCAGATTCACTAGAATATCCTGAAGACAAAGGACCGGCGGGGGAACGATGGAAGTTGAAATCTAAGTGTTCAGAGGAAGAAGATGGGGAAGACATGATTCAAGAATGAATTTTTTTTGGAAGTTTTTGAAATCAAATTGAAAAGGAAGAGCAAAATATAGTTTTTAGGTATGAGATAATATATTAGTAACAAGCATTATATAAAGGTCAATATTGTGGAAGAACATGAATAGTAATAATAATTGTTACAGGTGATGGTTGAGTATGGTAAGAAGTGGTAAAAAAATAAATATTTAATTGAAGATTTATTGCGGGAGAATCCGAAGAGTTCTTTTTTTCCAGAGGTTTAATACATGAAGTACAAATTAACTTTTATAGAATTGTTTGCCTATATCTTTAGATTACGTATGGTGCATATCTTTCCTTTCTCGAGATTAACATTAGTGCATCTCTTTTTTCTAGACTGCTGTTGTATCACGGTAGAAAGAATATTAATTACTTCATTTAATTCAGTGTAATTAATATAGTAATTTTTATAAGATTTGATATACGCGAATTGATCTCAGGGTCGCATGGCTAATCCACCCTAGTCGCATATTAAAAATCTTTTACATAAGGCATGGGAAAGAAGATTGCGACTTTGGTCGCAGTACTGAAGGAGGTCGCATTGTTGTACGATAGAATGCGACTAGGGTCGCAGACGTTATATAAAGAAGTTTTGTTATACAATAACTGCGACTAGTGATTGCGACTGTGTCGCAGTTGTCATATAAAATTGAAATTATATTGTATTAGGTCGCATAAAAACGTTTTGTTATACTATGAGTGCGACTAGTGACTGCGACTGTGTCGCAGTTGTTATATTGTATTAAGCTGCGACCATGGCATGTTTTTTAAATTTTCAATGCTTCTGCTTATTTTACATTATATTGATCCAATTTTTTTAATTATATTTTTTGATGTATTAAAATTACGAATTTTATAACTGTAGATATATTCAACTGAAATTTTGTTTGTTCATGACTTTATTCCAGTTTAGAATTAAAAAAGGGGTATTTTTGTCAATTTGTTTCACGATTGTTTAGGCGGGATTTTTTTGATTTTTTTTGGCGCCAACACACTGCGGCCGATGTGTGGCATATATTCAGCCACGTCCCGCCGGCTGAGAAACTCTCTCAGCCTGCAGGCTGAGGTACAGTAACCCCCACACACACACACACACACACACACACTAAAAATCCTATTATATACCATGACCTATGTTAATGTGCCTTCTTAGGAGTTGGTTTTTAGAAGGGAATCAAGAGATTACTACATAACTAGACTAATAGTTTAATCTTTAACTCATCAACATGCACATTTTTTAAATTAGATAAGTTGATTTAAAACCATATGAAGTTTGATTTCTCTCTTTGCATTCACTTTATGTGTTCTTTACTGTTCAACTGTCCTACTTATTAGTTAATTTCTCTCTAACAAAAGTTCATTTCAGGAGTTCTCTTTGTGTGAATTTTCTACTTGCCTTTCTATGAATGAGAGAGAGAGAGAGAGAGAGAGAGAGAGAGAGAGCAGGACAACATTCTCATGGATCCATCCTTCAAGTTCTTCTCCATATTGTTGTCCATCATGATCGCCGCCTGCGTCTTTTCCAATGCAGAAGCTCGAGACATTGGCGTGAACTACGGCATGCTCGGCGACAACCTCCCCACATCAAGCAAGGTGGTCTCCCTCTGCAAGTTAAGAAACATCGACAGGCTTCGCCTCTTCGACGCCGACCCCCGTGCCCTCAGAGCTCTCCACGGCTCCGGGATTGAGGTCGTCGTTGGAACGCTGACCCAGGATCTCCAGAGGCTCGCCGGGGATCAGTCCGCTGCGGCCGAGTGGGTCGCCATCAATGTGGCTCCCCACGCGCACGGTGTCCATTTCCGATACATAACCGCCGGTAATGAGGTCATTCCCGGTGGCCTCGCACATTATGTGCTTCCGGCCATGAGGAATATGGACGCTGCGCTGAGAGCCGCTAACTTCTCAGTTCCTGTCAAGACTGTTGTGTCCACAGAGGTATATACATGTGTCTATTGCGACAATTATGATAATTATCACTGCAAGCTGCTAACTCTCTTGGTACAGGTTCTTGGGGCTTCGTACCCTCCTTCACAAGGCGCATTCTTGAGTTCAGTTGCAATGGTGATGACGCCTATTGTCGCCTTCTTGAGATCCAATGGATATCCCCTCCTGATCAACGTCTACCCGTACTTCGCCTACGCTTCCAACCCTAAATCCGTCACCCTCCCCTACGCGCTCTTCACCGCCAAACGTGTAGTGGTACAAGACGGGCAGCTTGGATACTGGAACCTCTTCGATGCCATAGTTGACGCCATGTACTCGGCGTTGGAGAAAGCCGGAGGGGGTAATGTTAAGATCGTCGTGTCTGAGACCGGTTGGCCGTCGGGCGGCGGCGGCAACGGGGCGACGGCACAGAATGCGAGAACGTACAACAACAATGTGGTACGGCATGTGAGGAGTAGGGCAGGAACACCAAGGAGGCCATGGAGTGGGGTGGAGGCATACTTGTTTGCCATGTTCAATGAAAATACGAAGCCTGCAGGGTTGAGCAGAATTTTGGGCTGTATCATCCGAACATGACAGAAGTGTATCACATTGAGTTTTAGCAAAATGTTACATGTACCAGTGAAATGCACGTGGACATGTGCGGTTGAATTTGAAATTCTGTTTTTACTTGAGATTCTTTTTCTCTCAGCTAAATTTAGCCATCAAACGCATTGTCATTAAAGAAAATTATCTAAGAGTGAATTTATCAAATTTCATAAAAAATCCTAGCAGAAGATATAGCCATTACAAAAATAAATTACACCTAAATATCAAAAAGGAAAAAGAAACTGCAAAAAAAAAAAAAAGAGAAAGTGTAAACTTATCTTTCTCTTGACACCTTTCATCGTGTTCTGATAATAGATAAATGTAACTCGTGTAATTTGAAATAATTCATTAAGTTCCATAAAACTTTTGCTATCAACTTCATAATCATCAACGAAATTATCCAAGTGGGAAATTAACCATAGGAAAAAAGTTCTATTATTATACCATAATTATTATAAAAAAAACTACATCTAAAAAGAAAAAAAATACTTAAATAGAAAACAAATATATAAAAAAGAAAAATTTCGCTACAACGACCTACTTTGCTTTAATAATTAGGAAAAAAATAACCTTCATAATTTTATTCACTACAATCTCATCCACGCTAGCATAAATTGATTTCTCTCAATCATCACTTCTTTATATATTTTCATTTTCTCTTTTACTCTTCCACAGTAATTCGCAGGTCGACCTGCAGGATCAGGTCACCGTGGGGGTTGAAAGGTGGAAGGGAGCCCTTCCCGAGGATCTCAGGGGGCCCTCAGACCAATTTTTTTTTTTTGAGATTGACATTTTGTAGATCTCGTTTACTCACGCTCATGATGATTTTTGTTTGAGTTTGTGGTCGATATGGTATTTAAATCTGAAAAAAATTGGAGATCATTTGATGCCGGTGAACGGGAGTCTGCTGATGATGACGATACTGATATGAGGACAACGACTCATGATCGCAGTCTTACGTGAGGACTGTGACTATGGTCAGAGTTTTTTTATTAGAAAACTAAGACTATGGTCATAGTTTTTTTATTCACTGAAAATTAGGGCATTTTGTAAGGATTGCGATCATTGTCGCAATCTCAATAAAGGCTGAAAATTATGTTTTGTGAGGACTGTGATCATAGTCTCAGTCTTAATAAAGACTAAAAAAATAAAATATTTTTGTGAGAATTGCAATCATGATCGCAATCCGATAAAGACTCATAAATATGTACAAATAGTGAGAACTGTGATTATGGTCGCAGTCCTATGAAAACTAAAAAATAAGACATTTTTGTGAGGACTGCGATTATAGTTGTACTTCTATAAAGACTCAGAAACATGACATTTTTGTGAGGACCACATGATCGCAATCCTCAGAAATAACGCATTTTTTCGAGCACTGTGATCATGGTAGCAGTCCTAAAAAAATATGACATTTTTATGAGGACTGCGATCATGATCGTTGTCCTCAGAAATAGGGTACTAATAATCCACATTTTCGAAGTGATTACTATGGGGGCATTTGTATCTTTCACCACTGAGGAACGCTTCTACATTTAACACGTGAGTGCACCTGATTGGTTTAAAAAATAAGGTAGCTGAAGGGAATAAAATTATGAAACTGATCTTTTTCCCAATTATGATTTGATATAGGGGTTGTAGCAAAATCCCCCTTAAAAAAATGTAAATTTACTTTTCTTTTGTATCTTTTCTTCTTTTGTTTGCATATTGGCATCTATTTTCTTTTCTAATTCATTTTTTGTTTCTTCATTGAATGAAAAGAGAGTGTCTGAGAGGATCATATAAAGGAAAAAAAAATAATATAAGAATTTGAGATTTAATAGGCTTCACAATTGGAATCATGATTAAAGTAGAAAATTAAAAAAACGAAAACTTATCTCTTGACTAATTGTAGAAAATTATTATTTTGGAGTAATAATTGAAAGAGAATAAGGAGTCGATGTTTTTTCTTAAGAGCTGGTATTTTTCTATTCTTTTTTTATTTTTTTATCCTAGAATATTCAAAAAAGAATTGCGGGCTTCTTATTTTGGTATATCGCAAGATGTAGAAAAAGATTAGGAGTCGGTTAATTTTCCTCTAATTTTGATGATTACATGAGAGTACTTTTTAATTGAGATGATTCTTTTCTCAATCATGAGTTAATTTCATTTTGATTCCCTTTTAGTTGGGATTTTTTTATCAATCAACGATAAGTGGATATGTTTTTTAACTTCTAATTACATGAGAGAATTTTTTTAGTTGGGTTCTTCTTTTCTCAATCATGAATTGGTTTGATTTAGAAATCCTTATAAATTGAGTTCCAATTTCTGTTAAAAAAACTTCAAATCACGAGTCGACTCAATAAGCCAAACCTATTATGATTTGGTTCAATTTTTTAACTTGAGATTCCCTTTTCCTCAATTAAAGGTGAGGATTTGTTTTGATAATTTAACAGTCTAAAATCACCCTCGATAGAAACATTATTGTTGCTTTTATAGTTATTAGTATAGATAGATAATTAGATTCATTGTCCATGGAAAATATATATGTTTTGGGTCTGCCTTATTGGTTTTATTGAATATATATATGTTATGGGTCTGTCACATTTGGTTTCCTAATTATGTTAGAGTTTTTGGGAATTCTTATATTTATCCTCTCCAGAGAGAGAGGCAAGGGAACACAATCCAAGACCAAAAAAGTCTAATCTAATAGATTTCATCTTCCTAGGGAAATAGTGAATTTCATTGTATGATAAATGAGAAGACTATCATGAACTTCTTTCTAATTTTAAAAAATCATCATGAATTTTAAAAAATGCAAAAAATTATCGTGAATTTAGCCAGTTTTAAAAAAAACTATAATATGCCACTAAAAGCAAAGTTGAAAAGATCAAAATGCACTCAGTTAAAATTGACCCCCACAACTTATTTCCCAAATGTTTTTATTTAAAAAATAAGGGTACAATGGTAATAAAATAAGGGTACACACATGACCATTAACTTAATGTTATGTTGATAGATTGTAGTTTCTTGAAAAATCAGGAGAAGACCCATGATAGTTTTATGCAAATTTGAAAGTTCATGATAATTTTTTCAAAATAGAAGAAAATTCATAGTAATTTTCTACATTTTAGCTGAAGAACAAAGAGGTCTAAAATTTTTCTTCTTTTGTTGTTTCTCATCTACCAAAATATTGTTTGAGCATAAGATGAATCAGAGGGAGACTCTTGACCATAGATTATCCACAGCTACAGAGAAGGTTGATGGGCACCAATCAAGAATTGGTAAGGTCAAACAATAGACAAAGAGACATCCCATAGTGGTTACATCTGAATGGACTGTGAGTATAATAAAAGATCAAAAAATAGATCAAATAGATATCCCAAAAGTATTAACCCTCTCTCTTAAGAATTTACTTCGGTTGACTAAGTCCCTGTAAAAGTGATAATCATGAATATGTAAAGAAATATAGGTGTCCGGTGTAATAATATCCAGTCAGGTGTCACAATATCGGTCAAGTGAACTAATACCAGGTGATAGCATGTTAAGCGTCCGTGTCAGATATCAAGTGATAAATATAGCATGGCAAGTACCGGTGTCAGATATCAAGTGATAAGTATAGCATGACAAGTACCGGTGTCAGAATTTTAGGATAAGACTATGAGGGGGACAATCCAATAGATGATATTTGCCAACGTTTGGTTAGCTAATCAAATAGAGTCTCGGAAATTCCTACATATATCACTTTTAGAGAAAGAAAGAGTTTTAAAAATCTTTTCTCTTACTTTCTCGTCTAGCAAATTGCTATTTGAACATAAAGTAATTAGAGGGACACAAACCTTAAGAGTGTCCCATAAACATAGAAGAGAAGATTGATGGGCATAAGTTGAGGATCAAGACAACATACCAAAGAGTATCAAATGAGCAGTTAGATTTCCATAAATTGGGAGTATAAAAATATATCAAACACCAAACCAAAGAGAGATCACAAGAGCGGTTATATCAACATAAACTGTTAGTAGGGTGAGTTATGGGGTGTGGATTCCATCTGACTCAGATCCAACCAGACCTAATCCCAATGAGACCTAGAATATATTGGACCATCCATCCTTGAGGTAGCTAGAACTTTTTTCTAGTAGAATATTTTATGAAATTGGAACTTTTTAATAGAACTTTGGTGAACAATTGGAACAATTCCAATATTCCCTAGAACATCTAGACTAAAAGGTGGAATATTTCATGGAACATTTGATGATTTGGTATCTAACTTATTTAATTTTTTTTAAATAATATAAATCTTACTATTGGAAATAATGGCTTATAATAGAAAGGGAGTTTTTCTAACGTATGTGTCATCATTACATGTATCTTGTGTTAGGAACCCCTCCCCATTTTACCTGCTGAATCATTAAATAAAAATAATAACACTATAAATAAATAATTTAAAATTATTAGTAAAAGTTATTAACTAAACTAAACTATTAGTTTATTAGTTTTTAAATTTCTTTGATCTTGTTTTATTTATTTAAATTCTAATTCATCAAAAATTTGTTAGTTATTCCTTAAAATAAAAAAAAGTATTGAAAAATCTATTAATATATACAAAAATATGTATATCAGCCGACAGCCGAGAGTCCTGCTCAGTCGGCTTCACGGCGGTGACGTAACACATTATTAGTCACAACATTCTATAATCTTAAAGGATGACCCGCTTATAGGAACAACTGATATTACTTAATTCCCTTACGGTAAATAATAGTAGATCTATATTATTTATTATTATTTTTCTCTAATTTTCTAGTTCTGCGCGCTGTGAGATATAGATTTGAGTTTTACAGAGAAAGTCTTTCTAAAAATAGCGATAGCAGTGTCAGATTTCTTTTTATTAGTTTTCAGACCTAGATCTATATCAACTTTCCATCGGGATCTCCATTAGATTTAGATCTCCCTGTATATTTTAATGTCGACGCCAACCAGAACTCATCTCCTGCCAATTCAGGTCGTCGACGGCCCCGCTTCCTTTCTCCCGATCTTAATATGAATCATATATCATTAGGTTCAACTTCATCACAGAATATAGAAAATCCAGAAGGATTGAGATCTTTGGATGTTGATCAAGAGGTTAATTTTTTTATTTTATTATTTTCGCAATTTTTCATCTGAAAATTTTTTGGGTAACCTAGATGATATTGCGACCTAGCTTAAGTTTTATAGAACAAATGCGACTAAGGTCGCAGTTTTCTAATTAATAATGTCACAGTTATTTTTATAATTGCGATCTTAGTCGCAATCTTTAATAACGTTAGATGTGCGACCTTTGTCGTAGTCTTTTAATTTATTAAAATCCATATTTTATCTTATGGTCATTAAATTTTAAGGACAGCGGCAAAGGTCGCAGTATTTAATAAAATATTTTTTTTGTGATACTTATAAATATCCTAAAGGATGCGACTACGGTCGCTATTTTTAATAAATAATGCCACAATTTTTTTATAACTGTGACCTTAGTCGCAGTCTGTAATTACATCAGATGTGCGACCTTTTCCGCAGTCCTTTAATATATTAAGGACTGCAACAAAGGTCGCAGTATTACAAAAGAATAATTTGTTGTAATATTTATAGACAACTTTAAAGATGCGACTACGGTCGGGTCTTTTAGTCAATAATTTCACAATTATCTAACTGCGACCTTATTCGTAGTCTTTAATTATTATATTTCAGATGTGTTATTTTCTATTTTTTTATTTAATTCAACATTTATTTTAATAAAAAATGAATTTACACGAAGAAATGACTGAAAGCGTAGTTATTATTTTAGGACAGCAATTTGCAACAGATGATGAATCATACAACTTCTACAATGCTTATGCAAGAAACAAAAATTTTGGCGTGAGAAAAAAAGAAATAGATAAGTCACGGAGGCCTCCTCATGAAGTTATTTGTGCATGAGTTTTTTGCTAGGTTAATGATAGCTTGTTGTGGATGAGTTTTTTTCTAGATTAAATGTAAAAACGGTGAATAAGGACTGCGATTATAGTCACAGTTTACTTATGATTTTATATATTTGTTCTTCAATGTGATTGTTGTCTCTTTTTCACGCATAGAAGAACTTTGTATTTGTGTTACATACTGCGTCCGTAGTCGTAATTTTTTAATTTGTGATATGTAGTGAAATATACTGATTTTAGATGATTGTGATCATGATCGCAGTATCATCTGTTTATATAGTTAACTTTGGACTACGACCATGGTCGCAGTTTTTAACTTAATTGAATACAACGATCAAACTGTTTTTGTCACGACTGCTGTAGGTTGTTTAAAAATCACTAAAGACAAGTCATCAAAAAGCAGAGTCCAAACTCCAGACGCAGGGCTAATCATAGCTATCACTGCAGCGCCAAGACGCGAAGGACGAAACCCGCGTCTCAGCATCACTGCAGCGCCAAGACGCGAGGGACGAAACCCGCGTCTCAGCATCACTGCAGCACCATGCAGCACCAAGACGCGAGGGTCAAAACTCGCGTCTCAGCATCACTGCAGCGCCAAGACGCGAGGGACGAAACCCGCATCTCAGCATCACTGCAGCACAAAGACGCGAGGGTCGAAACTCGCGTCTCAGCATCACTGCAGCGCCAAGACGCAAGGGACGAAACCCGTGTCTCAGCATCACTGCAGCACCAAGACGCGAGGGTCAAAACTCGCGTCTCAGCATCACTGCAGCGCCAAGGCGCAAGGCTCAAAACCCGCGTCTCAGTTATAACTGCCCTCGTTATTGGGTCAATTACTGTCCACGTAATGAGGGAGTTAACCCCCATTATGGAGCGTTTTTAGGGGGCACGTTCACCCCTGAAACCTCTATAAATAGACCCATTTGCTATGGAGAAGGGGTCGGTGATCAGATAACTCTTGGTAGAGAATTTCGCTTGTGAGCTGTAGAAGCACCATGACCTCCACTGAAAAGAAAGAGAGAGTTCAACTCTTCAAACAACTTATTGCGTACAAGTTAATCTTTGTCTACAATCTCTTTGAGATTTCTGGTCGACAGGAGCTGTGTTACTCCGTCTGCTATCTAAAGAGAGGATTCCCAAGAGGTCCTGACGTTCACCCAGTCAACGAAAAACAAGATTCACTTTCCATCGCCACACCAAGAACCCAACACTAAACAAAGGGGAGATTCAATTGTGAACATCTTCCCTCCCTTGTAGTCGGAGTATTAATCCATTGTAATCTTTCATTTGATTCAAGAAAATTTACGAGGATCTTTCTCCCACCAAACAAGAGATGGCGACTCCACTGGGGACCACTTTCTCTACTGACGAGCAAGTTGTGGCGCAAGGTGACGTCACCTGTATGAAAAAAACGGTCGAATCACTTGTCATGGAATTCGACCAGGCGAAGTATGAAGAGTTCCTCTCTTCCGGCTCCAAGAGCCCAAAGGCGCGGGTCTACCGAAAAGTCTCTTCGGGGATTTGCTCTCAAGTCCGCTCTGAGATCCTCTCAGACGCGATTGGTGAGAAGGATGTCGTGGCTAATCACATCATGCGTAATGCCCGCGTCAACGTCTCTCAGGAGACCCGCGTGGTTAACGTTCCTGATGTTCAGCCTGTTCATCCCCTTCCTCAGCGCCAGGTTACCGGGGTTCCCTTCAACCCACACGACGTAACCGGAATGCCGAGCGGTGACAGAGGCGGCGTATGCATCAACTACAAATTGGAACAACAGTTTGTCCAACAGAGGTAAGACGCGAGGTTCGGACTGGCGTCTCTTCTGAACCATGTCAGACGCGTGAAGTATGCGTTTGGCAACCTAAACGTGAGATTCACCAAACTCGCATTTCTGAAGCACCGCTTCCTAAACGCCACAAGCAGCAACGCGAAGTCCGTGCTCTTTGTCAAAGATACGAGACTCGTGCCTCTATACGCGGGACCCAGCAGCCCTACGTTTCTCATGCATCTCTATCCAGATGCGACAATCGGCAACACGAGAGTCGCGTCTCTTCTCAGCAGAGACACCAGACTCGTGTTTCAGAGCCGCGACGCAAGAGTTGTATTCATGAGCCCCATATCTCAGAACCTTGCGTCTCAGCTTTGCGAAGCAAGGAGAACTCTCGCAAGTCAAAACACCCTCGACAATCCGAGGCTAATCTCTTTGATCCCCCTCCTGCGGATCTAAGAGATTATTTGACAAGGAAAAGAAGTGCTAGTCGGATCACTCCATCGTGTTGCTGCGAATGGCTTATCACAATACTCTCTGAGTGCCGTTGTAGTTCACGTGCAAGCCAGCAGTTTAAATTCAGACAGCTGACTCTAGCTCCCTGATCAGCTAAAAGAAATCACTCACTCCCGCAGAAGGAGGACTTTCTCTGACACTGAGTACCCTAAAATCACTGCAAACATGACAAGCAGGAATAGGGAAAAGCAACCTATGGTCAGCTCCGACGAGTCTGACACAGAACCAGAAGGAGTGTACCGGCATACTCGCACTCAGACTGGGGTAATTGCCCCGATCAATTACAGTGCCCTGACTCGGGGCATTGAAGTAAATGACTCGCATTCTGCTATTGCAGAGTCACAGGCTTCGAACTCTTTCATAGAGAAAGAGGCCTTTATATACATGACAAATACTCCTGAGGAGACAGCCAGGCGCTTGGAGTAGCAAGCCCAGGTCTAGAAGGAACAATTTGAGATGATTCGTGCTCAACAAGAATCTATCGATACCCTCAAGCAGATGCTGACACAATTGCTTGAAGAGAAGAGGAAGTCAACCGACAAAGCCTCCTCTAAAAAGTCTAAAGGCAAACGAAAAGAGGGAGAAATCTCATCTTCTGTACATATTGAGGAGAAAGAGCAATATACTTCTGGCTCGTCTAAATCTTCATCCAAAGAGAAAGACAACCAGGACCATGGAGGGGTTCATTCTAAAAGAATGAATCAATTAGAGCAACGTCTCGAGGCCCTTACTAATCGAAAATGCCTCCAAAAAGCAGGAGTGGTCCGGCCATATCCAGCCGAGTGGGACCTTGTTCCATGCCCTCCCAAGTTCAAAGCTCTGACCCTCCAAGCATTTGACGGCAAAGGATCACCGAACTAACATATCTACTACTTTAAGTCTCAGACGGGGAACGTGGTAGATAACGATGCCATCTTGGCACGTTTGTTCATCGGCACCCTAAAAGGGCTCGCCTTTGAATGGTTCATGAAGCTCCCAGAAGGCTCTATTAAAAATTGGGGCGATTTGGAGAAGCTCTTCCTGACACACTTCTTTGAAGACACTCAGAGGTCACAATGCCTACTCTTTTGCTACAAAGCAGCGAAAGGGGGAGTCCGTCAAATCATTTGTAGAAAGATTTCGGAATGTAGCACTCCGATGTCCTAGCGGTATGACCCAGGTCACCCTGGTGGAAACATGCCGCCACAATCTACAAACTCCGCTCCTCGCCCAAATAGGAGTTGCTGAAAGCCGCACCTGGAAACAATTGGTCCAGCAAGGTGAACAGGCTGAAGAAATTGTCGCCAGGGTTAGGGCAGAAGAAAACAAGCCCAGACCCTAAAGGTCGACATGGCGTACACCAGACACATCCCTTCAAACAAAAAGGAAGGATAACTTGGCGACAGAAGCCAAATCCCCTGTCAAGCCTCAACCGGTCAGGGGAAGTGGCTCTTCAAGCCAGCCGCGTGCCAGTAAGCAGTATTCCTTCAAGGACGAACATGTTGATTCGCTGTTCAAATTACTCAACAAGAGCAACAGATTGAAGCTTCCGAAGCTAGACGTCCTGAAGAAGTCGGTAAAACCGATAATCCTAACTACTGCTTGTATCATAGGATGGTGGGACACCCCACCAAGAGCTGTTATGTCTTCAAAGACATCCTTCAGGCTCTGATTGACGCAGAGGTACTAAAACTCCGTCCAGAGCAGAAGCAAGTGACGGCTAATATGACATCATTTCTCCAGTTTGGAAGACAACCTCCAACACCCTCTGGAGTAGTCCCCATCCAAAAGGGGAACTAAGAATATTAACATAGAACCTCACCGTCAGCGAGAGAAGGGTCTTGTACCTGTCCCCACACCTTAGGGGGAAATTATGTGGGTTCATCCTGACCTTGTAGATGGCCAGCAATGGACCACTGTTACCAGTAGAAGGTCCAAGGCAAGGTGAAGGCTTCGTCCTGCAATGTGGTGTGCGTTTCTTCCCGCGAAGCAGAAACTAATGTTCCCTCACTGACTGATTCAGAAGAGGAAACAATAGTTCTCGCTGCAGAACCCAATCAACTTGTGGCGGAAACTCGTTCGGGCCAGTCATATTTGAAAAAGTATGACGAAATGGTAGCAGCTCCTCCCAAACCCGCTACAGAGTCAGCCAAGCCCTCCACGAAACAACCCGTGGATAGGCAGAAAGAGCTTCGATTTTCTAAAGCTCTCTCAAAAGACAACGCAGAAGGCTCCACAACACCTTACCGCTTTGACGTCCTGACTCAACTGGCCAATATCCCGGCTCGAATCACTCTTTACGAGCTCCTGATGCTAACAAAGTCAACCAGAGAAGCTTTAAGAGAGGCTCTAGCTAATTCCGAGATTTTCATAACCCAGGTACTGGCTGGACCACAGGAAGAAGATATAGATGATTGCCTCCATGCCTCCCAAAATGCTCCCTGCATCACCTTCATGGGAGATGATATGCAGGTTAAGGGAAAACATGATCGACCCCTATACTTCACAGGGTAAATTGGATCATCTGAAGTGACCCGCATTCAGGTAGATCTAGGATATGCATTGAGCATTATGCCTCGCCGGGTCATGCAACATTTAGGGATTCCTACCCACCAATTGAGCGCCACCCAGACTACCATTTATGGGTTCAATGCCAATGGTACCCGCCCAATGGGGAAGATCAAGTTCAAATGCCAAATTGGGGACTTAAAGTCAGAAGTGACGTGTTACGTGATCGATGCCGACACCTCATATAATTTGCTTCTTGGGCGACCATGGATTCATCGTAATTCTATCATTCCCTCCACTCTCCACCAAGTTATGAAATACATTGACGGGAGCGGAAAGGTACGAACGTTGATTGCCGAAAGGCATCCGTTTAAGGGAGTCCAGAACTATTTCACAGACTCCCTCCTGTACCAGGACTCTGTGGAAATAAATGAGAACCCGCAACCAGAGGAGCCAGACTCTGGTAATGAAGCTGACACCGAGCCAGAAAAAGAAGAGTGCATGTGAGAACTAGATCCACTTGTAACGAGCATTAATAAGCTCGATGTTGATAACACCGCCAATGATGTAGGCCGATGGTATATTAATGAAGAGTTAGATTTGGTTTATTTTTCTGCGTTCGCTTCTGATTCAGTGCCGTCAGACACTAGTACTGAAGTGGATGATGACCTCTGGTCGGCAATGGATGCTTTGACATCATTGCATATACCAGTGAAGTCATCTTTCGAAACGTACCAAGATGTCGGTGATGCGCAAGAATCAATATTCATGGTTCCAACAAGACGGGAAGGCCAAAAATCAATTCTTTTCGGACAAATCAAATCCGAGCCAATGTCCCGTGAAGAATCAGAAAGCGAGAAGGAACCCGCTCAGTTCGCCCATTATGAGCCAAATGTACTCAGAATGATGGAAAGCATGGGGTATGATCTGACAAACGGTCCTGGGTTGAACTTCGGCAAAGGAAGGAGAACACTACTCCGATCTTTCGTCCCGAAAGGGAAAACCCCTGATTATTATCATCGAACTCGCAGGAGGTTGGGCTATGTGTTAACTCCGATTCCATTAGCTTCTAAGTCTGAAGAGTCATTATGCCATAATTACTCATCGGGCACGTCATCGTAGGAGTCAGATGTTAGTGTTGGCAACATCTTCAGAGAACTTTCAGTAAATATGGTTTCAACAAGCCACCTGGAAGACAGAGATGAAGAGATGATCCAGTCTGATACAGATCCTTGGATCAAGCACTTAAATACTCTTTGGGATACACGCTTTGAACAGCGCGAGCCGCCTACGGAGGATAAAGTTGCCCAGGTTAATCTGGGAGATGAGGCTAATCCTAAGCCCATCTTTATAAGCGAAACCTATCACCCTCTGAGAAAGAAGATTTAATATCTCTTATGCAAGAGTATATAGATGTCTTCGCTTGAAATTACGAGGACATGCCTGGACTTGATCCCCGAGTGGCCATGCATCGCCTCAATATTAATTCAGACATAAAGCCGGTCAAATAATAGCAGCAACGGTTTCGTCCAGAAATAATGGAGGCAATTCAGTCAGAGCTCAAAAAACTTATAGACTCTGGCTTCATTAGGAAAGAACATCCTGATTGGGTAGCCAATATCGTCCCCGTTGCCAAAAAGAACGGAAAGATCCGGATCTGCATTGATTTTCGAGATCTAAATGAGGCCTGTCCCAAAGACGAATTCCCTCTCCCAATCACGGATGTCATGATTGACAATACGTATGGATTTGAGCGAATGTCCTTCATGGATAGATTCTCTGGGTATAACCAAATCAAAATGTATCCTGATGATAAAAAATATACTTCTTTCAGGACACCACTGGGGGTATACTGCTACACCGTCATGCCCTTCGAACTGAAGAATGCGGGAGCTACATATCAGAGAGCTATGAATGCCATTTTCCACGAGCACATGCATAAAACAGTGGAATGCTATGTTGATGACATTGCAGTGAAAAGCCGTGCCAAAGGTGATCACATAACCAATTTGAAGACAATCTTCGACATCATGCGGGCGCATCAGTTGAAGATGAACCCCACCAAATCCTTTCTGGGGGTGGCCAGTGGCAAATTTCTAGGGTTTGTGATAACTTTCACAGGAATTCATTTGGACCTAAAAAAAGTTCGTGCTATCCAGGAGATGAAACCTCCGCGGAATCTCAAAGAACTTAGGGATTGCAAGGACGATTGGCATACATCCGAAGGTCATCTCAAATCTCTCCGGAAGATGCCAACCCTTTACCAAATTAATGAAAAAGGGTGTCTCATTCATTTGGGACGATGCTTGCCAACAAGCGTTTGAGGAAATCAAACGATACCTCACGCAACCACCAGTCCTTATAGCTCCGGTGTCCGAAAAACCTTCCTGATATACGTTCGAGTAATGGATCATTCTCTAGGAGTTTTACTAGCCCAGAATAATGATCAAAGACACGAGCAAGCAATCTATTATTTGAATAGAACTATGATCGGGGCCGAACATCGATACAACTCAATCGAGAAAGAATGTTTGGCATTGGTGTTCGCTGTTCAGAAAATGCGACACTACTTGGTAGGCCAAACTATAAATGTCATATCAAAGGTTAACCCTTTGAGGCTACTCATGACAAAGCCATCGTCGTTAAATGGTCGATTGGCAAAATGGGCCATACTGCTATCCCAATATGAAATGCGCTTTTTACCACAAAAAGCTGTGAAGGGACAAGCGGTGGCGGAGTTCCTGGCTGAGCATCCAGATCCGAGGGCAACCGAAGAGATCTCCCAGACGAGGTCGCTGAAGTTTGTCTAACCCAGACATCTTTTGAAAGACAAGGGTGGCAAATTTTCTTTGACGGTGGATCAAGAACAGGCTCGAAAGGACATGTCATAGCAGGAGTGGGGCTAGTACTCGTCTCCCCACAGAACAATGTGATTCCTCGAGCCGTCTCATTAACTGAGCCCTGCTCCAATAATGTAGCAAAGTACAATGCCCTTTTGATTGGAATGCAACTCGCCAATGAGATTGGCGTTAAAAATCTCGAGGCATATGGTGACTCTAAACTTATCGTCAACTAAGTTTGTAGGGAGTACGAAGTCAGACATGAAGATCTAATACCCTATTACAATGCAACTGTCCACATGGCCGAGAGGTTCATAAACTTTTATATCGACCATGTACCCCGCCAGAAAAATGCACATGCAGACGCACTGGCGTCTCTCGCTGCCTCTTTAGCCCTTCCAGCTGGAGTAGTAGAGAAAATACTTGTCTAAAGCCATGACCTATATTGCCCAAGAATCGCTTCTGAGGATTACCAGAAGCCGACAGGAGACTGTCAAGTCAAAGAACCTCTTGAGTCGTCAATCGGCCCAGAGCCTAGAGACTGGCGATTCCGTTACATTGATTATGTCTTGTACGACATCCTGCCTGATGATACCAAAGAAGCGGCTGCCATCAGAAAGAAAGCCCCCAAATTCTACTATAATACGATCATGCGAACACTGTACCGTCGATCGCATGATGGGATCTTGTTTCATTGCCAATCACAAAAAGAGGCACAGGAGGTATTGAAAGAAGCGCATGACGGCGTGTTGGAGCCCATCAACCTGGTCCAAAACTTGGGGATCGGCTCCGAAGATTGGGGTATTATTGGCCTAAGATGATCCCTGACGCCATCACTTATGCCAAAAGTTGTCACGCCTGCCAAATTCATGGCGATTTCATCCATCAAGCGCCAGGGTACCTCCACTCTACAACTTCTACCTGGCCATCTGAGATATGGGGCATGGACGTAGTTGGCCCTATAAGCCCACCATCATCAAAAGGACATCGGTTCATCTTAGCCATAACCGATTACTTCTCTAAATGGGCTGAAGCCATTCCTTTGAGGGAGGTAAAGTCATCTGATGTGATCAAATTTGTTAAACATCACGTCATCTACCGTTTTGGTGTACCTCGGTGAATTGTCCATGACAATGGACCCCAGTTCGTCAGTCAGGCTTTCCAGAGGTTTTGCACTAAGTTCAGAATGTAGAGTGTGTCCTCAACGGCATACTACCCCGTCGCTAACGGTCTCGCAGAAGCTTTCAACAAAACCATTGGCAAGCTTCTCAAGAAATTCGTCTCGAAAAGTCAGCGTGACTGGGACGACAAATAGGTGAATGCTTATGGGCCTATCGTACAACTGTTCGAACCCCAACCAAAGCTACACCATTTTCTTTGGTATATGGGTGTGAAGCCGTGCTTTCACTAGAAATCTAAATTCCATCTCTACGTGTCGCCTTGACAGCAGAGATGACAAAGGAGGAGAAGCATCGACTGCGATTTCAAGAACTAGAAGCCTTAGATGATAAACGTCTGCAGGCCCAATAGCAAATCGAGCTCTACCAAGCCTGAATTATCAGAGCCTTCAACAAGAAAGTTAAGGCGCGAACTTTCAAGAAAGGTGACCTTGTCTTAGCTGTTAGAAGACCTATGGTAATGACACATAAGACAAAAAGAAAATTTCAGCCCAAATGGGAAGGACCATTTGTAGTAGAGTCAGTCTACTCAAATGGAGCATATCGCCTCATAACTTCAAACGGTGATACACTCATGATGCCAATCAACGGCAGATTCCTGAAAAAATACTATTCTTAATAGTATTTTTCTTCTGATCAAGTTAATATTACACCTCTGATCAAAGCGCCAGATCCAAGAAAAGCTTCTTTCCTTTACTAGATCACATCATGATAGATCAGTGACAAGCTAATCAAGCACTGACTGCACCATGATGTATGATGTAAATATTGAGAAAGCAACAAAAGGCGAAACTTGAGTTTTAGTATTGCTCTCCTAATTAATATCCGACGCCCCCGACGGCTGAGGACAGAGGAAAATGTGGGCTTCTAAGCCCAACATAAGTCTTCGACAACTCATCATGCTGAGGAGAATAGCATGGCTAGCCTAACTTAAACGGTAGTTGGTAAAGGCATATGAGGGTTTGCTAAAAATCTTAAGTGGACTTGGTCCCACTCTCTCCTCTAAAGTCACTTTCCAATTCTCACCCATCGAATGGTAAGACCATAAAAACACCGGTGTTCATCTCCCCAATGAAATGGACTGGATTCTGTTAAGTTAACACTATACCTCTGACACTTTAAACTTCACCTGTCAATTCTCATCAATAGAATGATAAGTCTTCAAAATTGCTTATATCGCAAATCAATCGCTGTCAAGTTAATCAAGCACTGATTGCACCATGATGTATGATGTAAATATTGAGAAAGAAACAAAAGGCGAAACTTGAGTTTTAGTATTGCTCTCCTAATTAATATCCGACGCCCCCGACGGCTGAGGACAGAGGAAAATGTGGGCTTCTAAGCCCAACATAAGTCTTCGATAACTCATCATGCTGAGGGGAATAGCATGGCTAGCCCAACTCAAACGGTAGTTGGTAAAGGCACATGAGGGTTTGCTAAAAATCTTAAGTGGACTTGGTCCCACTCTCTCCTCTAAAGTCACTTACCAATTCTCACCCATCGAATGGTAAGATCATAAAACACTGGTGTTCATCTCCCCAATGAAATGGACTAGATTCTGTCAAGTTAACTGTAACACCCCGTTCCCGGAATACGTACTTAGTTGCGTATTCAGATTTTTCGATCGTATTTTTCGATTTACTTCCTGTATTTGTTTTGTATTATGAATTAATTATGTGATCGTTTTGTCTTGGATCCGGATTCACGGACTCGGAGTCAGCCTTAGTCTGAACCGAGGACCCGATCCTAGGGTATGTACTCCTGATCATGTCTTGTATCTGCTATTCCCGTAAATTTGATAACTACATAATAAATCATAAAAAGGAACAACTTGCATCGGGTCGGGGGAAACTTGCGGCTATCAATATATGTTCGTGTTTACAGTGGTACTAGGCATGTTGTGCAACTAAAACTTCCGATCTGACCTGTGGGCCTCCAGGCGACCGAGGGGAGTGCTGGCTCCCTCCTTCTTGGTACCATCTTGATAAGGGTATTCTATAAGACCCCCCTGATCGCCTTGCGGCAGGTTCCGTCCACCTAGCAACGGAACAATCCTAGGCCGTGGTCCCGGGTATGTACGGGACCCACTGTAATCATTGTTCGTTGATACCCCCGTTGGTTTCCAATAACAACCTTGCCTTACTCGGATGTGGATATATGTGTGCTGGGACGCTAGTTCACATATCTAGACATCAGGGTAAGACGAGTAATAATAATAATAAAAGATGCCAGCCATGGATCTGTTGTATGCTTTGCCGAGCTTGCTTCTATCGGGTTTTACATTGGATTTCCGGTTTTATGGTTATTATTATATTTGCTGCTCATACTCTGCTTTACCACTTGTATCCTATTCCACCAGTCTCCTGTTCTTGTCTTATCATACCATGAGTACTTCCTGCTTGATATCACTTATCATGTCTATTTACTCTTGCATGCTTATGCTCACGACACGGTTTTTAATGCATGATTATGATTCGGTTTTATTGTTACACGTGTGCTTATCTTTGCTCGCCACTTGGCGTTCGTATCACCACTCGCCTGGGGAGCTCTATCTGACTCCCCTGGATCCTCATGTCCAGGTCATGGAGCTTGGAGCGTGTGGATTCCCCCAGTTGCTGATCTGAGTGGCGCAGCTGAAGCATGGATCCCCAGTAGACCGTCTGGAGCTCTATCCTTCCAGGCCCCCTGTGTGCCTCTCGAGTTTTCCTTTTTGTAAACTCGTGAGTGCCTTTTATACTGTTCACTCTTGTACATCCCTTTGTATTCTCGCAATTGCGCCTATTGGTGATGTAATATTATTGTAATATTTGTCACCTCTGGTGATAACTTTGTAATTGTACTCATGTGTTGGAATGTATAGTGCACCATTTGCTTCCGTACTCTGATTCTTGCCTGTACTAATGCTTAGCATATATACGTGAGGGTATTTTTGATCTGCGTATATACGTCGCAGTAACATCTCCGTACCCGCCGGATCGGGGCGTTATAGGGTGGTATCAGAGCCTAGGCTCTCGCATCCTCAGTACGTCCAGATGGCAAATTAATGGTAAAGAAATTTGCAACTGGAATTGCTTGAGTCCTGATTATACAGTCCAACTACAAGTACAGAGTTATTTATTCTTTCTTGATCATCCTTCCTTTGATTTCTAGTCCCTTCCATCTTTTCGCTGTTTTGATTTTTCGTAGCCTTATACCAACTTAAGATATGATAAGACTAGAAAGGTAGCGGCTGGCAATGAATGAAGCTATTATATGATCTCTTCGGCCAACTCTATGAAGCTCGGGCATTCTCAGAATTGATCAACGATCGAGTTATCTTTCAGAAGGCGGTATCCGGATTTTCCACAGTTATTCTCTATTATTGGCTATATTCTTCGGAGTGATCGATGCCTGGTATTCGGAATTCTCAATTATCGGTCTTCTTTGTTATGCTCAGGACTATCAGGGTTTTCTTTATCTTCAGTATTCTGGCTCATCCTCAGAGCGACATTAAGTATGCAGTACAGCGGGAATTCTATTGCAAAGCTGTGTTATCAGTCAGTATTATTCGGCATTGTTCGAAGATTTATATAGCTGGAAGTGCAGAGGATGTCTATATTATGATCATTGTTCAGTCAACTTGAGAGCCCTACCTATAGTGCTTCATATCTTAATTGGTATAATTTTCATACTTGTCCCTTTGTGTTCATTTTACCCCTTATCGAAATTGCGAGGACGCAATTTTTTGTAAGGTGGATGGAATGTAACACCTCGTTCCCGGAATACGTACTTAGTTGCGTATTCAAATTTTTCGATCGTATTTTTCGATTTACTTCCTGTATTTGTTTTGTATTATGAATTAATTATGTGATCGTTTTGTCTTGGATCCGGATTCACGGACTCGGAGTCAGCCTTAGTCTGAACCGAGGACCCGATCCTAGGGTATTACTCGATTTGGTCTTTCTGGTATTTACATTTGACCGATTTCAGTTTTAAACATCATTTTCTAATATTTTAGATTTTCTATGATTTTCTGGAATTTTCCTGAATTAAATTAAAAATCTTCAAAACCGGTGTCGACCAGTGCCGCTGACCGATTCCTAGATTTTTAATTTACAAACATATTGGAATTACTAGAAATGTCTTTTTGTATTATTTTTAAAATCACATTTCCTATTTAAATACTTTTTCTGAGGATTTTATGAATTTATGAAAATTCTACCGGATTGGGTGTCGGCCAGTATCGCTGGTTGATTCCAGGATTTTTAGTTTACAATCGGAATTGAATTTCTGAATTCTGCTTTCACTTTACTTCTTAAAATCATATTTTCTTCTTTAATACATTTTCTGAGATTTTTCAGAATTTATCAAAATCCGGCCGACCCGGTGTAGACCGGTATCGGCGGTTGACTTTAGGATTTTTAATTTGAAAACGGGATTTTATTTCTGAAAACCGATTTCATATTATTCCTCAGGATGACGTTTTCTACTTCGGGTATTTTTGGGGATTTTTCTGGAACAGTCGATTTTTCGCGACCATATTATAATATTATTATTTTTCAAATCTTATCTTTTCTCCTCTTTCTTTCCTTTCTTTTCTTCCACCGACTTCAGCCCACTCCCCTCCACGTGGGCAACACCCCCCTCACCTACCCCCTTTCCCATCAATCACATCCCTCCATCATCACCCCCCTTTTCTTTTTCTTTTCTTTTCCTTTTCTTTCCTTTCTTCTTCTCTTCTCCCCATTTCTTTCCCTCTCATTCTTCTCCTGGAGATGGCCGACGCCCCAACTGGCCACCACCACCGCTGGCGCTCCGGCCACGTTGCCGGCGCGAGATCCCCCAACTCCGGCGGCCAAGCTTCCCCTCCTCCGTCACCAACAACCCCACCATCTCCATCCTCCTCAAAATCACCACCAAATCCACCTTCTTCTTCTTCATCATCTTCTTCTAATCATCATCTCCTCCACCACAAAACTCTCCCCTTTCCCCTCTTTTCTCTTTGGGGTGGCCGGAGCCACCCCCGGATCCGGGCGCCGCGGGCGGCCGCGGGCGACCAGGGGGCCCCCTGGGCCCCCTGTGCGTGGCTGAGGGGGGCAACAGCCCCCCTCTTTCTCTGCTGAGGGGGCAACAGCCCCCTCTTTCTCTCCCTCTCTCCTGGGGAGTGGCCGGCGCCACTCCCCTGCCGGTGGCCGGCGCCGCCCGGTGCCGCCACCTGGCCGAGCGCCCCCAGAGGGGGGCGCTGTGCGAGAGCAGGAGGGGCAACAGCCCCCCCAAATCTCTCTCTCTTGCCCTCTCTCTCTCTCTCCATATTTTCTCTCTCCTCATTTTCTGCGTCTCCCCCTTGTGTCCCACTCCCTGACTCTCCCTTTCTCTGATTAATTAATAGACGCGGAACTCATCCCCGCGTCTAAACAATTCCTTAACGCGATCCTCGCGTTCTCGTGTTGACACGACGCGGAGATAATACCCGCGTCTGTGTTCTCCTCGTGCCCTGACTTGAACGCGAGTGTCGAACCCCGCGTTTGTGGCATCTACGCGACGCGGCTCCCGCGTCTGCGACTCCCGCGTCCCACTCTCAAAACCCGCGTCTCCCTGTACACTCTCTCCTTCCATATACTTCTCTCTAGATTTCCCTCTCTTTCTCTCTCTAACTCTTTCTCTCTCCTCTTTACTTTCTCTCTCTAAAAATATTTATATATTATTATATTTTATGGCGCGTGCGCGAGTTCCATGGATTTCAGAGTTTTCGACTCTTCCGGAGATTTAGGCGAGTGTCCTCGCTCTCGCCTCCATTTGGGTTTCCCCGCTTCGTCGGGTCGACATGCATTTTATTCCATGTTTTCATGTATTATGTATTGGGCTGAGTCCCTGTATTTGTGTATGGCCGAGTGCCAATGACTGGACATGTATTGCTCTGTGACGAATGCTTGTATTAGGGTAGTTTAATTCTTATACATATACCATGCCTGTGTTGTATTTTACTGCTTTATACTATGCGTGGCCGACCCTTCGTGGTCGTTGGACTCTGGGTTTCTGCCCACTCCTGGGATGGCTAGTAGCCACCGAGAGTGCGCTTAAACCCCGAGCGTTCCTGGTCCCTCAGCCTTCAGCCTCCGGTCTCTCACTATCCCGAAAGGGAGGTGATTGGGACCGACAGGTCTCTCCGTCCTTCAGCCTCCGGTCTCTCACTATCCCGAAAGGGAGGTGATTGGGACCGACAGGTCTCTCCGTCCTTCAGCCTCCGGTCTCTCACTATCCCGAAAGGGAGGTGATTGGGACCGACAGGTCTCTCCGTCCTTCAGCCTCCGGTCTCTCACATCCCGAAAGGGAGGTGATTGGGACTGACAGGTCTCTCCATCCTTCAGCCTCCGGTCTCTCACCATCTTGAAAGAGAGGTGATTGGGACCGTCAGGTTTCTCAGTTCAGCCTCCGGTCTCTCACTATCTCGAAAGAGAGGTGATTGGGACCGTCAGGTTTCTCAGCTCCATCTGATTAGCATACTTAGCGCTCAGCGCTTTATTCACTAAATCCGTCCAGGCAAGTTGCTACCGGACCTACCACTCGTATTCTAAAAACGAGTCGTCTCGGTAACCTCGCCAAGCGCATTAGTGTCTAAACCCTGTTCGCTGCCTGTGCCTCCAGCTTGTTCAGCTCCGCCTGGTTATCATGATCAGCGTTCAGCGCTTTACCACTAGATTCGTCTAGGCGAGATGCTGCCGGATTTCCTACTCGCACCTTAAGCCGAGTTGTCCCGGTAACCTTGCCAGACGCTCCAGTGTTAAATACTGCTTGCTGTCTGTGCCTCCAGCTTGCTCAGCTCCGCTTGGTTGTGCTCAGCTACTACTCTATCACATGCCATGTATTTACCTGATATGTTAACACTTGACAGGCTTTACTTAGTACCTGTCAATTGCATGCTAATATCTCACACCAGTCTATCTCACTTGTCAAATGATATATTATCACCAGACATGCTACTACTTGGCAAGGCCCCTTGTTATGACATGACTTGCCACCGGACTAATATCAATCTCTTGACATGATTGGTCACCTGCCAAATATCATCCTCCTGTCATGCTATCACTTGACACCCGGCATGATATACTTGACCTGTGATTATCTCATTTACGGGAATACTATACTTGTTATCCTGCATTACATGCAGTGACTTGAATCTTGTACTTGTTATCCTGTATTATATATGCAGTGACCTGAATCTATAGTACTCATGTACTCCTGAATTCCTGATCATGTCTTGTACCTGCTATTCCCGTAAATTTGATAACTACATAATAAATCATAAAAAGGAACAACTTGCATCGGGTCTGGGAAACTTGCGGCTATCAATATATGTTCGTGTTTACAGTGGTACTAGGCATGTTGTGCAACTAAAACTTCCGGTCTGACCTGTGGGCCTCCAGGCGACCGAGGGGAGTGCTGGCTCCCTCCTTCTTGGTACCATCTTGATAAGGGCATTCTATAAGACCCTCCTGATCGCCTTGCGGCAGGTTCCGTCCACCTAGCAACGGAATAATCCTGGGCCGTGGTCCCGGGTATGTACGGGACCCACTGTAAACATTGTTCGTTGATACCCTCGTTGGTTTCCAATAACAACCTTGCCTTACTCGGATGTGGATATATGTGTGCTGGGACGCTAGTTCATATATCTAGACATCAGGGTAAGACGAGTAATAATAATAATAAAAGATGCCAACCATGGATCTGTTGTATGCTTTGCCGAGCTTGCTTCTATCGGGTTTTACATTAGATTTCCGATTTTATGGTTATTATTATATTTGCTGCTCATACTCTGCTTTACCACTTGTATCCTATTCCACCAGACTCCTGTTCTTGTCTTATCATACCATGAGTACTTCCTACTTGATATCACTTATCATGTCTATTTACTCTTGCATGCTTATGCTCACGACACGGTTTTTAATGCATGATTATGATTCGATTTTATCGTTACACGTGTGCTTATCTTTGCTCGCCACTTGGCGTTCGTATCACCACTCGTCTGGGGAGTTCTATCTGATTCCCCTGGATCCTCATGTCCAGGTCATGGAGCTTGGAGCGTGTGGATTCCCCCAGTTGCTGATCTGAGTGGCGCAGCTGAAGCATGGATCCCCAGTAGACCGTCTAGAGCTCTATCCTTCCAGGCCCCCTGTGTGCCTCTCGAGTTTTCCTTTTTGTAAACTCGTGAGTGCCTTTTATACTGTTCACTCTTGTACATCCCTTTGTATTCTCGCAATTGCGCCTATTGGTGATGTAATATTATTGTAATATTTGTCACCTCTGGTGATAACTTTGTAATTGTACTCATGTATTGGAATGTATAATGCACCATTTGCTTCCGTACTCTGATTCTTGCCTGTACTGATGCTTAGCGTATATACGTGAGGGTATTTCTGACCTGCGTATTACGTCGCAGTAACGTCTCCGTACCCGCCGGATCGGGGCGTTACATTAACACTATACCTCTGACACTTTAAACTTCACATGTCAATTCTCAACAATAGAATGATAAGTCTTCAAAATTGCTTATATCGCAAATCAATCGCTGTCAAGTTAAAATTACACCTCTGACATTTTAAATTCTACTTGTCACTTCTCATCAGTAGAATGACAAGTCCTCAAATTGCTCCTATCTCGAGCCAATTTTTGTCAAGTTAATACCACACTTCTGACAAATTACTGTTAAGTTTAACATTACACTTCTAATAGTGAATAAGTTGCTGTCAAGTTCAATATTAAACTTCTGACAATCATTTTCCCTCAGACTTCCATATCGAAGCTGAAATGAGCGATGCTAAGTTTAACATCACACCTCTAGCGTCCAAGTCATTGCTAAGTTCAACTATACACCTATGGTCATGACTTTCCCTCGAGCTTCCTTATCGAAGTCGAGATGACCAATGCCAAGTTCAAAATTACACCTCTAGCATTACCCTCACTGCCAGTTAAACATTACACCTATGACAGTGACACTTTCAGTTTTCCCAAATGAAGCTGGAACACTCTTAAGTTAAGTTAATATCACACCTCTGACTCACACCCTTGTCGAGTTAACATCACACTTCTGACAAGACTATATTCAACCCGTTAAGTTAATATCACACCTCTAATGGAAAAAGTCCTCTTAGATTCCCCGCGAGTCTAGTCTCATTTGTTATTCTCCTCAACAGAGTAACAAGTCCACTTAAAAAAAATATTGTTAGGTTAACATTACACCGTTAACAGTGTTTTCACTAATTTTCCAGCTGGGTCTTAGTCAAGTTAATTCCAAACCTCTGATGAAAACTCATCCTCCCTGGGGGTACAAATTCCACTTGTCATTCTCATTTATAGATTGCCAGGTCCACAAGAATTATCTTACTTCTGTCAAGTTAATATTACACCTCTGACAACATTGTTGAATTTCCTGAAACAGGATTTTCCTACAAACTTTGACTCGTTAGGATTATTATCATATTTTTAGTGAGTCAAAGATCCTTTACTTCTATTCATCTAATTTTCAATGCAAAAAGGGAATTCAAGACAATAGAAGAAGAAAAAAAAGTATCGCTTTTATTTATATTCAGACATATGAAAGTGATACAAGACGCTCTCTTATACAATAAGATTGAGTGTTATAATAAAGGAGTACAAAGAAGTCTCTCTCTCAGTAAAAGGTTGCACTCACTCCCTAAAGCAGTCTCACTACTCCAAATACAAGATGTTTGAAAGAGCGCCAAAGAAGGGCTGAGCATTATTGTGACGATCGGATGCTGATTACATCATCATGCATGACGTAAACATCGAAGGAGTCCATCGTTGACCAAGAACAATGGTGTTTCTTAAGGTCGAAATGCAGCAAAGCCTTCTGATTCCACCCGACCAACTGGTATAGGTCATGATCCTTCATTGATGAACATCTCTACCACCAGAAAGTCATCCAATGAACATGAATTTTTCATCGATGTCACTTCTGGGGTAAGGTTGGTGAAGGGAGAATCCGAGACCTTACAGGTGACGTCCTCTTTCCCGTGACCTGCAAGAGGACCATACCCGCCACCATACCCACTGTGACCATGATGAACCCGGGGGCATTACCGGTGCATCATGTCCAATGAGATCTTGACGGATGTCATCAGTCGCGCAAATCCTCGTCGCCCATAAACATGAGCCTTGACTTCTCCTCCAGTGATCGACCATCGAACAAATTCGCTGGCCGATATATTCTCCCAAGGGCCTAGCGAATATGCAAAAGGCTGATTAAGGCTACCTGCAAGAAGTAAAAATCAGATAGTTAGGATTCTGAAACAGAAAGACTGAAAAACAGACGCGGTTATAGCTGTAAACTTCGGACGCAGGGATGACCCCGCAGAAAGTCAAAATTCTGTTACGACAGAAACAGACGCGATCGAAGTTGTGGACTTCAGATACGTACAGATCTGAACGCGGTCTAGTGTTAGACCCGCGTCTAAAATATGAGACGCAAAGAGAACTAGAAGCGAAAGTTGCCACATCCTTGTTCGAGAAACAATGGCTGCTACCTCCAAGTCTGAAGCCCTCAACAAGAATTAAAATTCTTTTAAATCAACAACCTCAAACGTGAGCTCTATATGCAAAGCTCGCGTCTCACAGTCCAGGTACAGAGTTCATCACACTTGCGTCCAGAGGACTTTGAGTTAGAGTTCAGACTCAATCAACTCGCACTTCATCAAGAAGTCTAGAAGGCGCGACTTCTAAATAATGGGCGCATCAGTCAGGCTTCAAGAGAAGGTCAAGAGAGTGAATCTCTTCAAGGGACAGGAAAACTGAAACTCAGTTGGGCTGAGTATTTTATGGTGACAAGTAATTCCTACCCACAGAAGAACCCTCTAGAGGTTGAACTTTATGCATCAAGGCGCGAATATAAAAGGTACTCAGACGCTTTTTGATCTTGAAATCACTTGACAGTGATAATCTTCAGGAAAGATTAAAGAAAAGCATGAAAGCTTTGAGTTTTCACTGTCTATGGGGGCACATCCCATTGAAGGAAGAAGATTAAGTCAAGATGAAGACCCTCAGAGCGCCTGCTCCTAAGGGAAAACAGTCTAAGCAATGGACTGTTAAGGGGCGAGGCCTATTTATAGGCAAGCCATAAGGCCTGTAATTAATAGCGTAAAAATCAGAGCCATCAGCCTTAATTTCTGCACGAACGTTGAAGCCCAATAAAGAGCTGACGCATGGATTGCCGCTTCGGGAAACATCGAAGGACACGAGTCCCTAATCGTCAACGCCGACTTAGCATTTAAAGATCTAACAAGATCTTTAAGATGAAGTTGCATGTGACGCTTGGGAGGTTGCGTCAAGCACAGATTCAAAGGTCGCGTCCTGAAATCCGCGTCCTTTCACGAACCTGAAAAACTGCGTTCCTTTCAGTCCTTTCGGAAGGGCTACGACTGCGTCTCTGGGAATGATTCAGAGACGCGTCTCCTCAGTGAAGTGGACCCATTCAGAGGTTGCGTCCTGAGTCCGCATCAACTTGAAAGCTGTATTCTGAAACTTGCGTCCTCAACGATCAGAGAAGGCCCATGTCGTTCTCGAGGAGCCCAGAACTGCGTCTCCATTGTGAAACAAAAGTCGTGCCTTCATTATAAACTCAATACAACCTGAGCTTGCGCCTTATCAAGGGTCCATAGACGCGTCTCTACTGAGCTAGTGCCGCATCCCCATCAATTAGCTAAGATCCATGCGTCAGTTTTTGAGGAGCCTAAGACCGCGTCTCCACTGCATCCTGACAGAATCAAGGGCCGCGTCTACGGATCTGTATCCTTTCATAAATATGAAGGCCGCGTCCTCTTTATTAAAGAACACAAATTCGCGTTTCAGAATAACGCTTTTTTGTCCTTAAGCCAGAACTGCGCCCTTATCGAAAAGAAAGGTTCGCGCGTCTTCCTTGATAAGCCTGAACGGCGTCTTCAGTAATGACTTAGGGCCGCATCTCTCAGAATCGTGTCTCCACTATGAATGAGAGCCACGTTTCGCTCAAGAACTCAGTTCAGCCCGAGTTTATTATTCATGGCCGACTAAAGACTACGTTTTACAAACAGTCAAAGACTACGGTTATGAAAATTGAGTTCATCTATAGCGAGCAAAAAACTTGAAAGGATGAAGATGGAGAAAAAAATTGAAGACTTTTATTATTTGATTCAAAAATGGTAAAAGTAATACAGACACTGTTGACAAATAGAGTGTTAAAAAAAAGGTGAACCATATGAAAAGAAGGTTAATAATCTTGCTTCGCCAAATAACGGATTTGTTATCGGAGATGATGCATCTCGTGCTGGCGTGCCTTTTCAGGCTCCACCAGAGCTTGGACCTGCAGCTCCTCCTCAGACAAAAATCTCTTCGCAGCCAGTTGCGCTTGAAGAGACTCCAATCTGGAGGAATAAGCAGAGAGGTTTTCTTCAACCTGTGTCTTGGCAGTTTCCAGCTCCTCCAGCCTTTTTCTAGCAGCGACAAGCTTCTACTCATTGGTCTCGATCAAGGCTTGTGCCCTGGCGATAGTAACTCGAGCAGTGGCAATAACCTGCTATGCACTCTGTATGACGATTTCAGATTCCTTGGAATCGCCAATCAGCCTTTGGTGGTCAGCTTGGAAATGCTGGAGATGGCGGGCCTCTTCAGCTATTTGTTCCTCCATCTCCTTTCGCTCATGTTTTTGAGCAGCAAGAAGCTTACTCAGAGTTACTCGAGCCTCGTCTACTGAGCCAGCATTCTCCAGAGTCTTGAGCTCCTTCAGGTGGCTCCCCAGCTGCTCCACCAGCATCAGGCATGCCCTAGCCTGCGAAGGACTCCCAGTATGACCAATGTTCTTGATCTGATTTTCGAGAAGCATTCGGGTAAACTCGAAAGAGCTGCCCCCAGAGAGGATGAGGTCAATACAAGATTTCATGGAAGTAAAAAATTGTTGCACCATTTGACGTGCTAGCTCTTCCATCATGTCGTTAGCTGGAGATAACCCTGCTGATGTACTCCCGGACCCCCTTTCCATGACAGGGTGAGAGACGGGAATTGGTTCATCTTGCGCAGGAGTGAGACCGACGATAGGTTCGTCAGGTGCTGAGGTAGTCACCGATACCTCCGGGACAGTTATTGTCGTAGCGGCCCTCCACTGCGACAGGAGTAACAGCAAACCTTGCGACATTAGGTTCCCCGGTCGAGGTTTAAACTGTGCTATCTTCTGCGTCAATACTTGCCGCAGGATCCTCTACTTGAGTTACCCCAATGCTCTTTGCAAACCACTAAAACGTCAGTAATGACAATAAAAAGGAGAATATTCAATACGTTAGTATTCTCTTACCAAGTTGAGAATCTGAAGATGGCGAATTCCTGGATAGGTCGTGTGGGGTTGAGGCCTCCGTGACCCCAACGGTCGCACTCTCCTGAGGCATTCTGGTAATAGGAACCTCAGGGCCCTCCTGCTGGGCCAGCTCTTGATTCATCTCCTCAATATGAGAGGACGTTGTGGCTTCACTATCGACAGCCATCCCTATAGCAGAAAATCAAAAAGAAATGTCAGAACCCTTCCCTAACTTGAGGAGGAGCCAGTTCAAGAAGACAAGGAGAGCACCTTCGGTAGCAGCAATTATTGCTATCGGCGAAGCCGTCACAGGGTCGCATCCTTGTATCTCTTCCTCTGAAATATGTAAAAATTTGCTCTTATCAGGAAGAGCGGGTTCGTCGCCGAAATCAACTTCTTCGCCAGAATAATACCCATGTTCTTCGGACGATGAAGATGACAGTTCAGCACAAGCGGTCTCAGCAATCGAGACCTTACTACTGAGTACTCCAGTAGTAGGGTTGGGATTGACAACCCGTGAAGTGGGCATCAATACACTGGGAGACCCAGGCTGTTGCATCTCTACCCTTCCCTCATAAACTGAAGAAGGCCCAGGCTGAGTTGAGACCCCTGGGATCTCAACGTCATCCCTCCCTACCAAGTCAACTTTGGGTTGCTCAGCCTCTTCAATGGCGGGTTCACCTGTAAATTCCCCTTCTTTCAGGATCATGGGGCCCCTGCTGCGTAGACCACGAGGATGAAGAGGGAGGATCTCCTCTTCATCTTCCTCTTCCTCCCTCTGCTGCTCAACACCAGAATGAACTACCTCGGCATTGAAGCTTCAGCCTCTGATTCTCTCCTAGCCTTCTTCAGGATAGGCTCACCCTTGGAAGCAGAGCCGTGGGAACGTTTGGACACAGCCTGCCGACTCTTTTTAGCGGGCTGCTCATTGGGTGCTGCTACCCTTGGTCCCATCCCTGTTTCCCCTCCTGTTTCTTTCTCGCTGTCTGATATTCGTCCATACCTCGCACGCGTTTGTTGGACTCCAATTTGTCCTTATAAGACGCTTTGATGCTCTTAATGCACGAGGTATTTATTCTGAAACCAGGCATCTTACTAGCCAGGGAGTACCAAGTACAGAAGCTGATGATAGTATAACAATTGGGCGTCTTGTGAGGCAAGCTGAAAACAGCTTTTGTCCCTCCAGCCACGCTGTAGTACCATGCCCGAGAACCCTCAAATAAATTCCCACTAAAGGAGAGATTAGTATTGGGGTTGCCGATATATAATTAATCATAGCCGAACTGTCGAGCAAAACGACTCGACATATAAGGCTCGATCGTACATGAGTTCCCTTGCTGAAAGAGCAGATACCCAGGCCGAATATTAATCAGCCACCAGAAGACTCCTGATGGCAGCCTTGTGAAATCATCTGGTCCTGCAAGGTCAAAAAATTTATTCCCGTAAGATGCATCAGCAATGTCGGGGAAGCAACGGTCGAGCTGATAGTTCGAAGCGTTCAGAATACATTTTCAAACGTAGAACATATAGTAGTTGGATCAACTCGAATTCTCTAGCTTTTGCACAAAAGGGACAACCCTACAGACAGAGGCACCGCCGTCATCAGCGAAAGGCAGTGCATAACGTACCAAACCATCAAGTACGTATACGGAAGCTCGATCCTGGGGTTAGGGGTCTTTACTCTCGGCCTTCCCTCCGAATCAACTTCTGGCCTGCCCTTGGAATCGACAATGGCCTCCACTTGGCACAGGCTTTTAACTAGAGAGCCCGTAACCCACTTTGAATTCTAGCCACCATTGCTGGAAGGAGGGCGATAGACTTTCCGTAGGCAAGCAAAACTGTCGGATACACCACATCGGCGACAATTACTTCATGTGGCAGTGTTGGCACCACACAACGCTTCAGCCATAGCATAAGGAAGCCCGCCAATAGCGCCTGTCAAAAATGGGAACTTGGGCCTGATGATGAAAACTTTTAAAAACCGTATCAGGTTTAAAAGTATCCTTATTTGACTCCGTGGTGTAAGAGCTCGCAGAGGCGTTGATCCTTTCGGCAATTTCTTCGTCAGTGCAAGGAGCCAGGTTGGTCACTGGACTATCCTTCTCATTTATACCCTTGAATAGGTAACTCGCCCAGGACATCTGCTTGACACCTCTGTTCCTCCAAGAGGTTATTTGGCCACAGATGTGAAAGTGGCACAACACTTCCCAGTATGTCTCGTACACTTGAGGGTTCTCCTTCTTCAAGAGATGAAGTTCTTCAGAAGTCGGGACGTACTCTTCATAAGGGGCATCTCCCATAACTAGCCCCGAGACTTCATACAGTTCATGAAGAGCGAGCCCCATCACCCCAACTGGAGTAAAAAATGTGCCCGTCAAAGGATTATAATGCTCCAGGATGCCATAAAAATTGTGGGAACTTTACGGGAGGCCATACTGTATAGCCCTGACCGAGTGATATAATCCCACCTGCTGCAGCAGAGCTCCAAGTTCAACAAGGACAAATCCAACCATCCTACCCCACCAGGATTTGTTGGAAGAATGAACCCACCCGAGCGGACGGAAGTCGACGGGAAAATCACCCCTCACTTTCATGAACTGGTTGATGAAAGTGGTGCCCAGCTATGGGGTCTCTCCTCTCAGATATTCAGATCTGACCAATCCGGAGAATAAACCAAAGACCTCTTTTCCATGGCCGGCAGAGTATTTCTTTGGCACCTAGTCTGCCAAGAGAGATACCGGAGACAAATCGAGAAAGATCCCAATCCATCGCACGATGAACAGACATGTGTTGTAGATAAGATAAGGATACATCCTCTCCATATTGGGAAGAAAGAACCGCCTGTCCCTTATCTGACGGATCCACTTATAATCCCCGTCATGTAGAATCCTATCGTCCTCGTCAATGCCGTCACCAAAGAGGAAAACAGGCTTCCGCAATGGAGTGCGAGAATCTGTCTCAAACAGTCCATCAGAGATAATCTCCAGAGGGTCACCATACCGGCCTTGGAGATCCTCTCCTTTTACTCCTTCGACTTATCAGTAGTCACAAGAGCAGTTCTCTGAAGCACGAAGGTTAGATTACAATCAGCGCCACCTACGTGTCCAAAGTGGCACTTTTTGGACAAAGGGTTGGAGGAGTATCGTACTGCAAAGAGAACAACACTTGGTCAGAAATCTAAAAGAAAATGGCTAGGTGTTTGAAACTTAAACGTAGGAATGAATCCACAGCGAAGATCATCAAAATCTGCGTCCAGACTCAAAGAACGTGAGGCTTGCATGAAGCCCGCATTTCAAAATCCAGAACTTAGAAAAATTTCTAAGTATCAGACTCAGACGCGAGATTCATTAAACTTGCGTCTGATCTTACAAGACGCAAGAATTGTAAAAAGTCTGCGTCTGAACTCCCCACACTTAGAAACATTCTGAGCATTGAGTCTGAAATGCAAGGCTCAATGAGGACCTGCGTTCAACAAGTAGATATGGACTCAAGTTGATAAAGAAAGGATGCAGAGGTCGTCAAATATGCGTCTTGTCTATCAACTCAAGAACCGCGCCTGAAGATCAAACGGGCATGAGCCCGCGTTGGCGGTTCACATTCAAAAGGAACTTAAGAGTTGAAAGAACTCTATAAGCCCCTTCAATGGCAGAAACCAAATAAGATGATTTTACTACCTGAAATAGGGGCCTCCTGCATGGAAGAACCACCCATTTGAATCTCCGGAGCGACGGCGCTCGAAGACGAAGAAACGGGTTTGGTCTTAGGTGCCATTTTGACCGTGAAATAACTATTGAAGGTGGTGAAAATGGAAAAAAGTTTCGAGCTTTTTCTTAACCCTAAAAGAACTCGGTGAAGAAGAAGAGTCTAATGATGACTCTTGAAAGACTGTTGTCTTTTATAGGCACAGAAATCTCCAAAGATACGTGACGCTTGGCTCGAGGCCTAATCCCCGTCTGACGCGTGGCGTGCATATTAAATGTAGTGCAAAATTCGCGCGCCAAAGGAAAGATGTCCCTTCAATTCTGCCGGACATGTGGCAACGCGCCCCACAACACGGATTCGTGTTCAACGAGAAACCGCGTTCCTCCAAAAGTCGCGCCTCTTCAGCAAGGCCAAAATCGCGCCTAGTTCACAGAGTGAGAGCTGCGTCTTCATCTTAAAGGACGTGTCCCTACAAGAGTCGCGTCTTTAAAGCAACATGACCCCTGTGTCTACAGGGCTTGCATTCAGTCCTTACTTCTGCAATTCAGTTCAACAGTACACTGACTCAAGCAGATGACTGTTCACCCCTGGTTCAAAGTACACCAACAATAAACTCAGAGCACTGGAGAGGTCTAGACTGCGTACCTAGATACTCGCTACAATTATTTCTGGCGGTTTCAAAGGGTTTCACAGTACACTCACGGAGACCATATTCCAGACAGGATCAAGCTCAGAGTATCTCGAATGATTGTCAGTCCAATCATGAGAAGTACCAATTCAACCAGAGTCCAAAGTATTTCGAAATCCGTCCCAGTTAACCGCAGTCAACCGCGGAATATCGAAAACTTTGGAGGGGGTTTGTAGACTGTCTAAAAATCACTAAAGATAAGTCATCAAAAAGCAGAGTTCAAACTCCAGACGCAGGGCTAATGATAGCTATCACTGCAGCGCCAAGACGCGAAGGACGAAACCCGCGTCTCAGCATCACTGCAGCGCCAAGACGCGAGGGTCGGAACCAGCGTCTCAGCATCACTGCAGCACCAAGACGCGAGGGTCGAAACCCGCGTCTCAGCATCACTGCAGCGCCAAGGCGCAAGGCTCAAAACCCGCGTCTCGGTTATAACTGCTCTCGTTATTGGGTCAATTACTGTCCACGTAATGAGGGAGTTAACCCCCATTATGGAGCATTTTTAGGGGGCACGTTCACCCCTGAAACCTCTATAAATAGCCCCGTTTGCTATGGAGAAGGGTCGGTCAATCAGATAACTCTTAGTAGAGAATTTTGCTTGTGAGCTGTAGAGCACCAAGACCTCCACTGAAAAGAAAGAGAGAGTTCAACTCTTCGAACAACTTGCTGCGTACAAGTTAATCTTTGCCTACAATCTCTTTGAGATTCCTAGTCGACAGGAGCTGTGTTACTCCATCTACTATCCAAAGAGAGGATTCCCAGAGGTCCTGACATTCACCCGGTCAACGAAAAACAAGATTTACTTTCCATCGCCACACCAAGAACCCAGCACTAAATAAAGGGGAGATTCAATTGTGAACATCTTCCCTCCCTTGTAGTCAGAGTATTAATCCATTGTAATCTTTCATTTGATTCAAGGAAATTTTACGAGGATCTTTCTCCCACCAAACAACTGCGACCATAGTCACAGTTTCATGTATCAATATAGTTAATTATGGACTGTTACTATAATCGCAATTTTTTTTAGTTGAGAGTAATTATTATCTGAGTACTGCGATCATGGTCGTAGTTGAGACACAAAACTAATAACTTTTATTTATAATCGCAGAGTGCGACAATAGTTAATTTCTTATAAAAGGCTTATATTTTTCTGTAGTAAATCATTATATTTCTTATCGTATGATAACAATATTTTTGTGTAATATATTAGCTCGCGACTATAGTAGCAGTATTTATAAAACCACTCAGAAGTCTTGTGACTACTGTAATGCATGAAAGAAACATACTTTACATGTATTTTAAAAATATAGAAGATCATTTTTCAGATAGAAGTAACTTTTATTTATAATATAATATGGTCAGAAAAGACCTTACAAAAAAAGTATTAAAAGCTCTTAAAAGAAGACAAAAATAAGGTGAATATTAGAATACCAGAAAATCCTAATCCTCATCGTCATCATCATCATAAGCAGATTCGTCATCTTCGTTGTCCTCGTTTTTTTGTTCATTTTTTTCTTTCCTTATCTTCTCCCTTGTTGACCAGCTCGCTGTCCTCTTCGCTTTCTTCCTCTTTTTGAGGATACTTTGGTTCGTTGATAAACTCCCAGAATGGATCATTTGTATCAAATTTTTCTTCCGATCCGTGTCGAAAAAACCTTCAGAGTATATGCTCAAAGAAATCATGCTTTTAGGGATCAGAGGACATGGTTTCATCAAGCATGTCTTTATAAAGTGGCAGAGGAATAAGTTCCTCCTCACTAGGCCTCATGAAAACTTCATCATCCTCATGAGAGGAGGATAAGATTAAACATTATTTGATGTAGTGAGATAGTCAAAAAGAGTGAAGTTCAGACTGCTATCAGATTCACTAGAATCCCCTGAAGAAAGAGGACCGGTGGGAGAATGATTAAAGTTGAAACCTGAGTGTTTAAAAGAAGAAGATGGGGAAGACATGATTCAAGAATGAATTATTTTAGGAAGGTTGGAAATCAAATCGAAAATAAAGAGCACAAATATCTTTTTTAGATATGAGATATTTATAA
Organism: Agave tequilana; assembly: GCA_038442645.1. Lineage (NCBI taxonomy): Eukaryota > Viridiplantae > Streptophyta > Magnoliopsida > Asparagales > Asparagaceae > Agave > Agave tequilana. The sequence continues at coordinate 3,335 of JAVJIF010009322.1, read as the reverse complement.
TATATTAGTTACAAGCACAATAAAAATGCCAATCTGTGAAATTACTTGAACAGTAATAATAAGTGTTATAGTTGATGGTTGAGTATTCGAAGCAGTGATAGAAAGAAATTAAATATTTAATTGAAGCAGTTGTGGCAGGAGAATTTAAAGAGTTCCCTTTTTCTCAGAGGTTTATTATGTGAACTACGAATTAGCTTTTTATAGAATGTTTTCCATATGTATTTAGATTTCGTATGGTGCACATCTTTCTTTTTTGAAGATTAATTTTAGTGCACATCTTTTTTCGAGACTGTTGCTGTATCACAGTAAAAAGGACTACGAATTTTGTTACATTTTATAAACGATCAAAATTCTGTTACATATGGCATGCGATTATGGTCACAGTGCTTAACGATAGCATATTTTGTCTATTATTTCTATGTGGATAAGGAATACAATTAGGGTCGCAGTCGTGATATAAGATTGGAAGTTATGTTATATTAAGACTGCGACCATGGTCGCACTGTAAAAGGTCTGTGGTTAGGGACACACTCGTGTAATAAGATTGGAAGCTTTGTTATAGTATGACTGCGATAATGGAAGCATTGCTAATACATTTTTTTGATTATATTTTTGAATGTATGTGTACTGTGACCTTGGTCTTATTTATAATATACATTCAGAATAAAGCATTCCTTAGTATCAAGGCCGATCATAGTCACAATTCATTAAAATTGTATGAAATATTATTCAACCAATCTGCAAATATTGTGGTAGTTAAGAAAATATCTAACTTATAAAATTTCTGCAAAATAAATCATTAACCATTGTATTTCATTATTTTTTTTACACTGTAAATTTGTAATACAAAAAAAAAAAGTATATGGCTGCCCCCACATCAATTTCATTTTTCTATTCATTTCAGTTTCTTTTATTAAACCTATATGAATTGAAAATAACATGAAAATAATAATAAAAAATTATATATTACAACCAATTTTTTATGTTTCACGGCTGCTGTTTTTTTTTTTTGCCTCATCATCTTGATCCATTCTTTTTTTCTCTTTATATTTTCAATGTAGGTGAATTAGAAAATTTATTATTGCAGATAATTCATGAAAATTTCTCTATAAATTAAAAAATTTTCGTAAAATTTTATTGTGGGTGAGTTTTTTCTAGGTTAGAAATAAAATGGGGGTATTTTGGTCAACTTGATTGATGGTTCTTTAAGCGGGATTTTTTGGTTTTTTTAGCGCTTACACTCTGTCACTGATATTTGGCATAGATTGGGTCACGTCATCGCCTGCTGAGGAACTCTCTCAGCTGATGGCTGAGGTACAAATACCTCTAATATATAATATCATTAAAATTGTTAATAAGATTAACCATTAATTAATAAGATTCAGATACTAGTTATTAATCATAATTAATAATAAATTAGTCATTAATATGCTAAACCATTCGGAAGATAATTATTAATATAGTCACTAATAAATATTAGTTGCTAATAATTAAAAATATTAATTATAAAATGAGCCATGTAGAGAGAGAGAGGAGAGAGAAAAGTTCCATTTCTAATTGATAGTTCTCCTTAAAAAGTTAGAACATTTTTGAAAGGTGGAACATTCTCTTTATTGATATTAGGTTGATCAATCAAAATGATATTCACCAATCAACAATATTATTATATCTAAGGAAATTGAAATCTTGTGATTTCGTTATTGATTAATTATATTGTGGCATAAGAATTCTAATAGACAGGATTCTTATAAGATTATTTTGATTGATCTTGACTTTGTAACAATTCAATTTTAATTGAATACTGGTTGAACTAATTCCATCTTGTGTTTATTCACACAGACTTTTCTCTATGGGTTTAGATATATCAAAGCCAAAAATATTTTAAACTTTATGTTTTCTATAAATCAAAACTATGCTACAAATTCAAAGAAATTTCTTTCTTTGTTAATAAATTAAAATATTGGCCCTGTCATCTGATATATGAACTCAAAGCAAACAAATATTGCTTCCATCCACTCTGAAAGAAGAAAAATCCTCCATCCTCTACTCCTGGCATCTCTCTTTTTTTTCTATTATAATATAGATTATTGTCTGATGTAGGTAAGATTTAAATTTCAGAACCGCTCCAGATCTCATGTTTACCGCAACGAAGTTTTACTACTATGTTACAGTAAGAGTGACTGGCATCTCTTTTAGTAAACAAAAGCTGACATATTGCACCAAAGTCCAACCAAAATCAGTGGAATTGTTCAAATAAGTACATGGATTGATGGAGAAGTCTCATATATCAAGATTGGTAGTTGAGGGGAAAACATTTTTATTTGTTTATATTCACAAAAATAAAATATAATCACTTTCCTTCCTTAAATTAGTAGAGCCGCGTTGACTTCTAGCACTTGAACACGTTGTGTGTCTCTCTGGGGCGAGTCACTAAAAAAGGAGGGCATTCTGGTAATATTTTAATCCTGCGGGTCAAGTTCAGTTCATCGTGGAAACACGGTGACGTTGACTGGTTCTTGTTTTCCATGATACCGTGGAATCTGTATCCAGTGGGAAAAGTTTATGCAATAACAGATAATTGAATGATAATACAGATAAATTCCTGACATCAGGATTCATGACTGTTGGCGACCTATAAATATTGCAAAATACATTTTTAAAAGTCATGTTTGGTTTCATGGAAATTTCACCCGATTACCCAGAAGCTGGACCAATCCACAATCTGTACTTGAGTATGGTAATCCAAAATTGACATGATTCGCTACCAGTCAGAAGAGGGATGTAACACAATGGCTGGAAAATTTACCTGATGACCTGGTCCCAATCTGATGCTGAATGAAACCGAATTGATCCAGAAGAACATGAGTAATCATGAACATAGAATAATTGAAGCCGATCTGACCCGTTACTATACTGCCTTGTTATAAAAAAAAAAAAAATGAAAAAAAAAAATTGCAAGCATTTGCATTCTTGCATTTGGATGTGCTTTTTAACAAAATAAATGACCCAATTATTAGAAACGAAAGAACTAGTCTAAATCATATGTCGGACCGCAGATTGGAATCTTTAAACAAGGCTGCCGCATTAACATAATTTATAATAATGGTGGGATTTAGATAAATTGTGGTGCCCCGTTCCCGCGGATACGGGGCCGCCACTGCGACGTAATTACGCAGAGATATGGTACCATCACGTATGTACGCTAAGTATCAATACAACACAATACAGGATCAGAGTGCGGAAATACGTGGTGTTATACATTCTAACACAAAATAGTACAAGTACTCAGTCATCATAGATTGTGATGTAATATTACATAAATGTTACAACACCAG